>VWZY01006658.1:277633-343182 GCA_013399075.1 Chloroceryle aenea | reverse complement strand
CAAACATCAGTTAACCAAAACCCCCCCCCCCCCCAAAAGAACAAGCTCTTTGCTTGCCTTCACCTAACCAAGGTGCTGATCGTTTACAGCAGCTGAAGATCTCGCCCAGTTCCGCTCCCCAAACTCAACTTTTCCCTTTGCTGTGTGCCAACTGGCGTGGCATGGTCCTTCTGGGGATTGCATCTCCCTTGGGGTAGCATCTCTTCTTGCCACTGCACAGCCCTGGGCGGTGCAGCTCTGCGCTGTTTTGGTGTTTACTGGTGGCTGCAGATGTGTTATGAACACATGCCCACCCACCAGCATGAAGGCCTCTTAGCCTTTCAGAAACATTCTTTTTAAAGATTACCATTTCAATCACCTTTCTAAAAATGCCTCAGACATGTTGACAATAACCTCCACTTATCACCTGAACCCTAGCATTCGAAGGAACGTTCTTAGTGGAACATTTTCAATTTCAGTTTGAGATCTAAGTGTGTACTTTTAGAGAGTTACCATTTTATCTGTTTAGCAGGATAATTACATTTGCCTTGCACGAGCACAGTGAAATGGTTGCTCACAGGAAGACATTTAGCTGTATCCATGAGCTTTGGGTACTTCTTTCCACACAGCCTCAAAGGAAGACAAAATTATAGCTTCTGAAGGATCTTTCGTTTGCTCCTGCTTCCATCTGAAAAGAGCAAACCTTTATCTGTAGTTACTGAAATGTTTATTTGATGAGCTTGAAGGGTTTCTACTGTTTAGTATCCCCTCTCCACCCCCTGCTTCTTGAGTGCACCCAGAAAGAAAAGCGAGGTGGGATCGTACTGAAGGGAGGAAGGAGGAAGTAACAAAGACAACAACTATAAAGTAGAAAAGCAGGGAGGGTGGCAAATGGATCTTGCGTTGAGGTCTATAATCCACAGTCTTTGGGCTGCTTTTCTGATTACTTTGAGTTCACCTGCACCTTTGTGACAACATTTGAGACACAACCCTGTTCACTGGAAATCCTTGTGATCTCCACACCCCTGACTGCATTTATGCCTTCTGATGGGATTCCAAAGTGAAGGTAGCAACATGAACACATTGCCTAGCTACTTTAGGGGCACATCCATATCCACTGCAATTGTATATATCTATTGAAGGCAGAGGCTTGGCTGAAAATAAATTTGATAATGGTCCACCATCATCAGTAGTATGTGAACATGAGTCCTCAACTCAAAATCAATGGAAAATCCTGTTCATAATTTCTCTTTTCCCTTCTCTTATATCAGGCTCTTAAGACTCTTCAAGAATTCCAGATAATCTCATTTAGTCTCCCCAAATCCTTGTGAATTTACGTAAGGTTCCAGTGGTGACACTCCCAAGGAAAATAAATTAAATCTATACTTTCATTGCATGTTGATTTCAGTCTAACCTCTTTTCAGCCCAAGTCTCTCATGTAACCTTTCCTTCATGTCTGGAATTCACAAACAACTTAAAATCACCTTCCTAATCCTTCCTGGAGTACATTATAAAAAGAACAGGAGAGATTTAAAACTAAGGCATATAATCTGGATTTTATTTTTGGAAACTTAACATAGTAATAAAGCAGAATTGGGCACTATGTTTCTGGGTGGTAACTCCTCTTGGTGGGTGTCACAAGGTATTGGGGTAAACAAAGAGTTAAATACCTTTAACAATGAAGAAATCTGATAAGCCTCTAGTAACTGTCTGTATATATTATATCCTAGATCTTCATGAACGTGAACTTGGGTGTTAAATAAATAAAAGAGGGGGAAAAATATTCTTTATAAGATGGCAAACTCAAATACCTACAGGAATTGTGACAGTTATTTCCTTTCCATGAATTTCCTGTGATCTTTTGATAATATCTTGATCCCTGTGATCAAGGTTGCACAGTGGGTGTGGAAAGAATGTGGTCAAGTTTTAAAAGCACTTTGTGTTACTGTTGGCTATGGCAATTCTTAACAGCCTTATTTGCAAGCCAGAGCTGAAACTGAGCTGTGCTTGTCCCATGGAGGTTCCTGAGACTCCCAGTTCTTTCACAGCACTGCTAGAAACTGACCATGGCAACAAACGTAGTTCCCTGGAATGATTGTTTTGTGACCAGCATTATGCAATTTAACCACGGTTAAGCATCGAGATTAAAACACATTAGATAAACTTATTTACCTTCATATAATGTCTTTATGTACTTGCTGGAGCCCAAAAGCACAGTCTCCATGGCTGAATTAAAATTCAGCAAATATGTGACTGGCACCCCTGAACAGGTTCATTTTTCAAATTGTATATCCTGTTTTATTTCTGCAAATCCCCACTGTGACAGCTACAGAACCACCTTGTTTTAATGGTATAAAACCAGAAACATCTGGAACTGACAGAATTCCTCCACAGAGCAACCTGTGAACAGATGAGCAGACAGTGGCATGACTGTGAAGAAGCAAAAGCCAGCCTAGCCTGCTCCCACCCATCCAAAAGAGAACAAAGCTTCACAGAAGTCATTCTCCTTGTCTCCCTGGCACCTGCTATTCCCACAACAGCTACGGGACATTGTAGGCAATGCCACTTGCCCAGTCTTCTTTACCAATATGTTTACTTCCTTTCTTTGACTTCCATACCCACAATACCACCATGAGTGGCAGCTAATTACAGTCACAGTGATAGGAGTTAGTCTGCAAAGAACTAGAATGAAGCCATCAATTTATTTCCTATTACCACCAAGTAGTTTTTAGAGTGTAATGACTTTGTGCACATCTAATAAGAACAGCTAATTTAGATGTTAAAGACTCTAGCATTAAAAAGTCTTCAACTCAAAAGACAGAGTTTATTCAAATGGTTACTTTTGACTTTTAAGTGTTTAAAAACATATTTTGAAGTGATATTTTACACAGTATGAGACTTACAATGTAAGCTAGGAGAGATACAGAAAAGATAAAATCTTGCTTTGTTTTTATTTTCTTTTTAAAGCAGATCCTTGGATTTACCCTGTAATTCTCCTAGACCATATGGTGTTCCTGGGATTCAGAGCACACACAAAGGTAAAGGGGAGTAAATTCTATTCTGGTACAGAGAGAAGATGTAACGTGATTAACCCATACTGAGTATTAGGAAAGAAAATTATCCTGAGAAGTGGTATTTTTTAAAAGTCCTCATGTTGAGTTTATTCTTTCTAATGTGATGCTGAACTTCAAAAGGTTTACAGCACTGATGCAAGACAAATTTAGGTGGTTTGGTTTGTGTGGTTTTGGATTTCGTTTGTTTGTTTTTCTTTAATTCAGACATTTTTTGTTAATCTGGGCATCTCAGAGACAACATTCCATACTGATCTCAATCCTTGCCTGTTGAATGGGCTTTACTAGCTTACTTGAAATGTTTGTGCTCTGTCCTCCAAACCCAGTGTGAAAGGTGTCTGTTTTCCTGTGAGGTATTAGACACATTTCTTTGTATAAATGAGCATGTACCATGAACTGGTCTGACAGGACTATCATCCAGTCTTGACCAGTTCTAGCATCAAATCCATTCCAAACTTTACTCAGGTACTTGGGCACATAATCACTGTCAATCCAAACAACAGTCAAATGGCCTGGCCACAGTCTGTCCCCCAGAGATTTAGATACTGGCTGGAGAGCTTGGGGATGGTTTTCCCATCAGACAGGTTTCCCCATCAGGCACTTGGGTGTAGCTCTGGTCTGAGATCCTGGGACCTAACACCTGTTTCTGTGTGTGCCAGCCTTGGTTCTTAATCCTGACTCTTGGATACGTATCCTTCTGTCCTGCCCCCTGTCCCAGCTTGTTCCTGCTGCCAAACAGCCAGCCTAATTCTGCTCCAGCCTTCCTTGTTTGACACCTCCATCTTGCAAGATGGATCTTGTCCCCCTCAGCTGAGTATTCCCTTTGCCGGCATTGACCGCTTGAATCCTGGCTTGAGCTTTTCACTGGCCTAAGCTGCTGCAGTGAGGGGCCAGCTGAGAGCCTGAACTGCTATTCCTCTGTGGAAGCTCACTAAAAATAATGGGACTGAAAAAAGATCTGCAGTAAAAGCTCCTGATGAAAAATTGGAGACTTAATGCTTTTGAGACCTAAGGAACTTACTCAGTTCCATCTCTGAGTCAAAGGGCAGTGAGAAATAGAAAAGAAGATCTGACTCTTGTGAAAATAAGACACTTACCTGACCCAAGATTTCCTTGAAAAGCAGAAACAATAACAAAAATGTGTTTGCTATAAATGCTTCTTAGGGCTTTCACAGGCTTAACTGGGCTCTGAATCATGATAGTCACTAAACATTTCCTTAATCTACTGCACTTAAAAGTCCCCAGGTAGGCTCTTGCTAGCAGCAAAATGATCTGTCTGCTCTGATCTTTCTGTTTTCTCTGCACTCCATAATCTCGGTGTAAGGGAATGTAAGACTATGAAAAGCCAATGGATTCTGAAACTATCAGGTATTGGGAAGGAGTTAACATCCATTCTGTCTTCCAGCACCTTCTGTTTAGGTCTCTTACACATTTCAAAATCTAAATTTTCATGCAAGCAGACAAAAGGAACTGATTTAAACTACCATCAATAGGATACTTCTGTCTCAAAGAATGGGTTTGTTTAGACTATATCCACCATGTGTTTTTGCAAATATTGTTCAAAAAGGCAAAGAAAGGCTCTGAAAACCTTTATTTGATTGTGTTTTATGATTTAATTTCAGCATGGCAACTTGCCTCTGTGGAGGCACTGAGAGCTGGGATGCTATTCAATGAAACAAAAAAATTGTGAGACAATCTTACTAAAAAAAAAATCTAACTGTCCTTTTTAAAGGACATGGTCTTTTTTACTTCATCTCCTATTTGTATCTATTAGCCAGAAATGTGTGCTCTGGTTCTTCAGGCTGATACGTGTGAGCAACCCCCCCACGTGCTCAGATTGCCCTTTGCTAATGCTGGCAGATTGGATTGCAGTGCTGGGGTCAGGGATGAAGAGAGGCAGCATCATTTGACAGCATATCCGAAACCAAAGGAGCTGGTTGTTTAACTGGTACTACCTGTATGTTTGTACTGTAGGTAAAGTCAGAGCTGAGCATAAGCTTAGCTAGGAGATGATGTTTATTATGTCTTTATAAAAGATTTACAATTATAATCTCATAAAAGATGCAAAAATATTGATTTAAAAGAAAATGGTTTGGTTTGGGTTTGTTTTTAAATGTGTTATTTCATGCTTTTAAAGCTTGTAAGTCTGTACATTTGTAAAAATATAATTAACTTTTAGAAAATATCCTAGAAGAACACAAACTGCAGGTTATCCATCTTTTTGGGGTAAAAGTGTTTTTTTTTTCATTAGGCTTAGTGACTTTCATCATTAAGATCTAGGAACTGATGAAATGTGTAGGAATATGCAAGCAAAATGTTTTCTAATAATTTATTCGATGATTACTGCCAATATTCCTCAAACCATATTCAAGCAACTGTCAACTAGCTGAATACCTAAGTCTTCAGTAAAAAATATCAAATTATTTGATTAAAAATGTCAGGATTTATTAAAAAATGTTTTTACCAAGTGACATTAGTCCAGCTGTCCTGCAAAGTAAGAGAACCAGAGGCTTTTCAGTATCTTCTGGGAACAAAAACTGACTAACTCTGTAAATCTCTGCACAGATTTGATTATCTTCCTTTGAGTCTAAAATGCATATTAAATTGTGAATATTGTCTTTCTTCTTGTAGGAGAGGCTTGATACACTATTGAAAAGCAAAATAATTCAATTAAAAAATATGAGGCTGAAGGCAAACATCAGCTCTTGTGGGTTAGCATCCCTGTGTGTCTGTCACTAGGCACAGATAAAAACAGGTATGAACTCCTAAGGCCTGCTGGTCCTCTTCTCTTGCAGACACAGCAAAGTGGGTACAGCTAATTTGCTGATAGTACAGAGTAGGTACGACCTGTTTATTTCTTCATGCTGAAAGATTAGCAACCTACCTTTTCTTAAACGTGAATAACAAGAAGAGTCACTCTCACTAATGTTCTGTGAGCTAATTAGCACAGCTTCTTACGGTATTTACATGGCCCTCGTAAGGGTCAGACTGCCATCCTGCATGAGGGAGAGGCCACACATTTTTCTTTTGCTAATTTCTACCTGCCTGTGTTGAGTAAAGTTCATGTTAGCAATAGGATACAGGAACTGGAACTGGGTTCAACTGGAGAAGCCCTGATTCTTTTCTTTTGGTAGTCCACTGTGACCTGCAAGAGCCTAAGGGGCTTGCAGGTTGACCTGGAGCCTGTTTTTCATTCCTCCTCCTCTCAGTAAGAGTGTGAAATTTTTTGGATGGAACTTTGAGAGGTTTTTTTCTCTTTATATTTTGCTCTAAGTTATTCCTTATGTAAAGATGATGGAATGCTCTTTCAATGAGCTCGATAGCTAAAGATGTGAGTTAAATCAAGGGTCTAGCTTATCTCTATCAGCCAAAAACAATCCAAGCCAAAGGAGCTGATGACAAATATGTGAGAAATCAAACATATTTGATGATAAGGAGATAATGCCAGAAACCTTGCATTGACTTGGTTCATCCTTATTCATGAACAGAGATGAGTCACAATCAGGCAGTCGTTTGAACTTAGTTCAGCTTTTTCATTCTGTTGCCCACCTCTATTTCTGTCATACAGAGTAATGATTTTCTAGCAGAATACAGGGAGGCAAGTTAGAATTCAGTTCTGTCTAGTAGGCCCTTTTGGGGAGTTTTGGATTATTTTTAGTTGATGTTGGGTTTTGTTTAAATATGCATATGCTCGGAAAAAACCAAACCCTTCAGCTTCAGTAGTTGAAATTCCTCTCTGTAGCTGAAAGCAAAGCATTGTAATGGAAAGCACTGACCAGTTTTGATGGGAAGGGCCAGGAACAATGCTGACATTGCCACCTGATGCCAAAGCGTGGCTGAAGAAAGACTCTCTCAACATATTAGCAGCACTCTCAGCGTTGAGTGAGGGGCTTCAAATAGGCTATTGGATTTATACTGTGAAAAACTAATGCTGGGACTGAAATGCTTGGAAGGCCACCCTTCTTCTGTGGTTGGACTTAACAAGGGAATACTGCTCTCTCCAGAATGGCTCGTCCTGGCCAGCAAAGCCTGAGTCATATTCTTTACCTTTCCTTTAATGAGTTGGAATGGTGGAATTTGTCCAAGTCCCTGCTAGTCCGTGTATTTCCATAATTAAGCTATGACAGATCTGGTACTGGAAAGAAAACAGAATTTCAGATGCATATATCTATAAATATTTGCCAAAGCTATGTTTATGGCAGATAGGTCCTCTGTGAGAAAAAAATACATGAATAGTAGCACTTAAAAATGCCCTGCTGAAAATTATCTTTTACAATGCAAGTCGTTTTTTCTCTCCTGGCTTAACAGATAATGCTAATATGAAATCTGTTTTCTGAATGAAAGACTTGCTGCAATAGAGGCCAGAAACTGAAAGGCCAGGTGTTGGATGGTGCTGCTTTATCTATGACAGCTGAATGTCCCTTTTATGTCACCATTTTAGGTGCTCTGTAGTCAGTCACACCTAGGTGGAATGGAAAAAATCAAGGCTGGAATTCAATTTGAGTCCTCCATATAAATGGGTTTTTAAGAAACAATCAAATTACTCCTGTCTGCTTCAGGCACATTTACCTAATTTTTTTCTTATTGTATAAGAGAAATGGCCAATTTTTCTGTCAAGAAGAAAAAAAAGTAGTGTCAGTGGAAGCAACGTTATCCTTTTTAGATTCCAGTGTAACTGGTTTTCAATTACGTGCTCCCAAGCTCGTGGGGCTATTGGTGGTTAACACTGTTACAAGTACAACCTCAAACCACCCAGCACAGCTTCTGGCCATTATGTTTTATGATGGCTCACTTCCCTCTTACAACAGGAGACTTGGGAACAGTTTCTCTTTCTTGCTTGATTAATCATGGTTCATGGCATATATCTGTCAGAAAAAACCCTGTGGTTGTTTAGTAACAGGGAGGTGCACAACTGATGGGACTTTTTCATGGGAAAGCATGGAAAAACTTTCATTTCCTACAGGACGGTGTTAGATGGAAATAAGATTTGCAGGAAGGAAAGGGGAAGAAACAGCTTTAGCACTACAAACAAGCAGTGCATTTTCAAATACAGCTTGAATCATAAACAAAAAAAGGTGATTTCACTTTCTAAGACAGCAAAATAATTTGAATTGTATGAAAGATATTCACACTATGTATTGCTCAGGCCCTTTGATGCTTTCCTGATAAAATCAAAAGCTGTTCACAACAAATTAGAGTTGACTGGATTTTGAAAGGATTGAAAAAACCCAAGAATTTGCCAGCAGTGATAAAACAGACTTTTGCTCTCCCAACCAAGGCCACAGTTGTCTGAACTGCAGTCTTTATTCTTTCCTCTATTTCTTCTGACCCAGTATTATTTCTTCTTTGTCTTGTAATTTTGCATTACAGTTTAGCAGAAAAGCTTCACTGAATGGAACAGGGTTAGTATGGGACTACAGCTTTGTATGTATTTCTAAAGGGATTTGTAGGCAACCTCTGAGTGCTGCTGTATTTTTAGTAGTCCCCTCACTTGCCTATTAAATACAGGGCTGAACAATAATAATGACTGTACAAATACCAAGGTCCCAAAGTAGCACCATTCACTTTGGTGAAGAGCTGCTGTGAAAGCACTTTGGAAAAGTAACCCCTGGTGACGAGAGATGGGGAAGAAGGGAAAGAAACTGCACTTCAAAGGGCTTTTTCTGAGGGAGCATAATTCATTCACATGCATGCAAGATTCTTCTCCCCGTTGGTTGCATTTTCACTACAATAAAACAGGCCAGTGGAAGGGCCTCGTGGGCAGAAAGTGAGTTCTTTAATGGAAAGGTTTGGATGACTGTGGAGAAGAAAGGCCATGAGATAGGGTATTGATGGCAGGCTGGAAATGAGCTGGTTCAGCTAGGAGGGGATCAGCTGTACAAGGAGTAGAAAGGAGAAGCTTAACTGTGGCATCAAACTTAAAAAACAAGAGTAGAAAGGGACCACGAAAGACCTGCAAGGAGTAGCAGGGGAGGTGTGAGGAGAGTCAGTGAAGACAGTTTCTTTTCTGAGCTGGAAATTTTAGGGCTGTGTTCATCAGTGTTCCTGTTCACTTGCCATGACAGTGAGAGGCCCTCAAGATATCCGGGTGCGTGCTGGTTGAACTTTTGTTTTGTTTGTGAATCCAGTGTTGCTTTGGTGAGGGTGAGCTGTACACTGCTCAAAACTCTGTATTAATTTGTACAGGTTAAGTTCCTGCTCCTCCAAGACTACTGCAAACTAAGAAATATTACATTAAGCTTCCCCCCCCTTTTTTTCCTAAATGAAAGTTTTGTTCAGAAATTATCATTCTCTTAAGGTTCTATTTTGGTTTTGCCATGAAATATATTTTTCTTATCCCTTGAGTTTTTCCTATGTTTATGGATCTCACAAGAAATAATAATTAAAAAAAGGCAATTAAAAAAAAATCCCCAGCAACTAAAAAACCCCCAGGCTTGTCAAATATGCTGTCTATAGAGGCTATATGGGAACCCTATTTATATCTAGCTTTCTGCCATTGGGCTGATGACTCCATTCTCTCCCTGGTGAGGTGTGGGTGTGCTAACCAAGCAGCTGAACTGGGTGAATGATACTCTGATCCTACAGGCACTTGGAAGAGATTTCAAGATTTCTAATGCATAAAAACAAAGTTGATGAGACCATCATGGCATAAACAATATTCTTTTAACATAAGCAGGAAATGAGACCAAATTTCAGATGTATTTCTTGAATTACTGTGGTTTTCTAAGTGCCCTTGAAATGTGTTGTGTGTAAACAAAGCTATCCTCTGGGTTGGAGAACTGAACTATGACAAGCAATTGCTTTGCTTCCCAGTATCAAATTCAATTCTAAAGCCTAGCAAAAGTTTAAGGACACAAATTTTCAACATACCCTCTGCTTGTGTTTTTTTTTTTCTGTGTTGTTTCGGGGTTTTTTTGACTAAAATGTAAAATGCAGCCTGAATTGTTTAGGATTTGAAACATCCTTAGAAAAACCAGAGAACTTTAATTAAGGGTAATTTTATTATAACTCCAGGATGGACCTGCTCACTTACAATATGTACCAGCTTTACCACAGGACGTTCTATCAGAGGTTGTGCTAAGCAGGGAGCACCATAACAGAAAATTCTGTTTGCAGACAGCAGGTTTATTTCCAGTATTTCATGCATGTAGATCTTTCCAACGTGAGCTGGCAAAAGCACTTTGCATAAAATGTGCAACAGTGAGATACTACCTTTTCTAAACAAAACAAGGTTGTTCGGTTTGCTTAAGTCAACTTCAGCAGTTCTTAGAAATGGCATTTATTAAATGTCAAGCTAATTACTTGCAGTATCAACCCTGAAAAGCAAACCTTTGTGGGTGCGCTTTGAGAAGCCTTCTTCTTTGTTCACAGTCTGTCTGGTACATTTTTAGTAAGCAAATTGATGTTTTTCCAAAGGTGCTAAACTAAATGTGTATCTTTGTTTAGCATGTAGAAGGATGTTTCATAATGCTTTAGTAATACTTTAATGAAAGGAAATGCAGAATGTGTTTTTATTTGGAATAACCAGGTTTCTAAAACATGGCTGTGATACACAGCAAATGAATTCTAGATCATTGCCTGTGTCTAGCAGGGACCAGTTCCACTTCTGGGGGGTAGTGAGCATTAGTTTTATTCTTGCTGCTGAACATGACACCACAAGTACAGTTATTGCCAATTCAACAGCTATTTCTATACATAAAAAAAGGCAAGTAAAATGAAAGGATTCACAAAATAGGCCAAAACTGAGGCTAAATCATCAGACTTTGGTAATGTTTTGATGTGTCCAAACACAGTCTGAGCACTGGCCATTTTAGGAAAACCCATCAGGTTTTAATTGTTCTTTTGATCCCTATGGGAGTTAAGGGTAAGATTGTTCAAAATATCCAGCACACATAACTGAGTTTTTGTGTACTTTTAAAGTTTGCCCCAAACCAATAATTTGTGAAGGAAAAGAGTTAATCAGCAAATACAAAGTTTTGAAAAAAAATAGTTTATAACAAAGGAATTTATTAGCATGATATTATACCTTTAAATGGTATGAATTTCTAATCAGATCTCAAATGCTCTTATATGACCTGAGAACTGCAAACACATCACAACATTATGTTCATTCTGGGTTATTTAAATACTTTCTTGCTGCATGAAGTTGTATTTTTAATTCTTATATATGTATATAAACTCTTACTATACACACATAAATATACATAAAACATTTACATAAATTTATATAAAGCTGAAGAAAAACACCCTAATTCTCTTACAGCCTCAGCCACTGGAGACATACAGAAAATACTTCTTTTGTTTTGTTCTGCTCTGCAACTTTATTTAAAACAAATGTAAGGATGTAGACAGGGAGTGCTGGGATGAGCCACAGTCTCCTTTATACTCTCCTGGCAGTGAAAAAGACATTAAAGTGGGAACAAACTTCAACCTCATGTGTTCTATGACTGCTTTATATTTCTAGATCCTGGCCACTGTTCACTGATTCAAAGCACTCATAGACTGACTTTACAGATAAAATGAATTAATTCTCTAACACAAAGTTATTAAACTAACCCCACCTTTAAATTAGAAATATAAACCATGATCTGCTAATAATTGCTTATAAGTACTATAGATTAAATATAAGTGTCCTATTGAAAAAAGCATTAGCCAGCTGTGAACTTTCTTCAGCTTCCTCCTCTTCCCTCCACACACTCATTTTTGGAGTGAAATGGTAATGGGGCAAAAGAGAGCTTTTGTGAGAAGCTTGGTTTAAACTCTGGCTTCTCTCACCCATTTATTGGGTTACGTAGATGTGTCTTCTCATGGGATTGCTCCAACAACCCTTGACTTTAAAATGGCCCGTGAAGGTTGAAAGCACTCCTGGCTGACCTTACAGAAATGAGCTAGACAAAACTGTCTGACATCAAAATGTCACCACAGTGGTGAATTCAGAAGAGAAGTTATTTGGGCCCTGATAAAATTCAATAAGTGCCAGAGCATTTATTTTGCAGTCTGCAGCCAACGTGCTCGAAGAGAATAGGAAACTGTGCTCATTCTCTCCATAGTAAGGTAGATGGAAGAAGGCAGAGCTGTATTTATGCCTTTCAATAGAGGATATCTGAATAAAAATTGGGCTTTTTATTTTGCCTTTGAAAATACTTATGGGACTGCATTAAAAGCATTAAATGCAATGAGATGCAGACTGATATTTTACTAGTTCTGTTGTCATTGATCTAGACAATGAACTTGAGAATACTTGAAGCGATTTATAGAAACTCCTGACTAAGAAGCAGATGTCAACCCCACTTCTGGGAACTGATTCAATGGCTTGAATACAAATAAATAACATGAAGTAATATGGAAAAATGGCATCTTTTTCAAGAAGACACCGATCTTCCCAACAGGCAAAGTATACCAGGACTGGAGAGGCGTGATGGCACCAAATCCTGGCAAGGAGTACATCCAAGGGAGACAAAAAAGCATGAAGGTCGAGGAGGTATGTAAAATGATCAGGTATTGGTTGGGAAGGATCAGCTCCATGTACATTAGAAATTCTTGCATTTTGGCAATAAACTTACCTTCCTTCCTACATCAGTGATCTAGAATATAAACAATGTTGCTATCAAAACAGGTGAACAAAGCTTATAGTTGGAGCAGTAGCCAAGATTTTTGGTCCAGAAAATGGTCAGTTCACCAAATATCCTTCCGTTGTCATGAGTACCATGAGTCCACTACGGACAAAGCAGGGCTTTAGTATCAGTGCACTGCCATGAGCAGAACTTTCATGAATGTGAATCTATGCAAATGAGATACTGCATGCAGACTGTCTT
The DNA here is from genome assembly GCA_013399075.1 of Chloroceryle aenea. Lineage (NCBI taxonomy): Eukaryota > Metazoa > Chordata > Aves > Coraciiformes > Cerylidae > Chloroceryle > Chloroceryle aenea. The sequence continues at coordinate 330,317 of VWZY01006658.1, read as the reverse complement.
ATAAAGAACAGATCCCTGTTTTAAACTAAACCAGAGAGTACCTGTAGATTACTAAAGGACGTAGACTTTTAAATGCTGGTAGTCACCCTGGGTTAGATAACACAGGCTAATGTCAAAATTGCAGTAACTTTGTCTGGACAGGTAGGCTGATATTTGACTTCCAGTATTTGCATCTTCATGGCGTGGCTATCTCATTGCTTCACCAACTTGATTTTTATAACATGCTCTACAGAAATGGAAGCTGTTATTTCCAGTGGTGTGATAAAGCTGAACTGATTTGACCTAACCTCGTGTAGTGTAAGACAGAAACTGGGTAATTTGGAGTACCATACCTTTGTAGCAATTCTAACAAGTATTTATGAAAAATACAAATGCTACAGAGGATACAGAACCTCAAATTCATACAGTTAAAATGAGGTAAAGCAACAGAAATAGCTAACAAAACGTTCCACATTCCATAGATGTCATTTAGAAACTGTGGTTTTGAGGGAAAAAGATGAAATGTTCAAAGTAATTTAAGCAACTCTTACTTAAAGTTTTCTCTTTGACCTTAAAAGTGAATAGATCCTACTGTTCAATAAAATAATTTAAAACATATTTTAGGCTATTGGAAAACACTTAGGAAGATGGAAAGACTTGCAAGAAACAAAAGTGGAAGATTTCTTTTTGTTTAAATATTTCTTTTGTTCTGCAAAAGGAACATCTACCTATGAATAAAGCAGAACATAAAAGAGACAAGGTTTGATAGCTTAAATTGAGTTGGACAGGATTTTGGGTAGTGGTAGTTGAAATTCTGGCACCTTTTCAATTGAGAGATGTTATCCCTAAAAGCTTCTTATAATGATAGTTACTTTTAAATGAGTCATCCTCAGAGAGATACAGTCAGATAATTGTTCTCTGTATTCATTGGAAAACGCTATGAACCCAGCCTTTATATAAACAAGATCTTTTCTTTCAGCACAGTAATTCAGTTCTTTTTGTAAAGTGTCCTAACCACCAGTTAATTCACAAAGAGAGTGGCTTTGGGCTGGTAAGGGTATTTTTGTATAAGGAATCCAGGACCTTGCTGGGGCTGACTGTGCCAGTTAGATATTTATTAACCACTAGTTTTCACCTACTGTGGGTTGTTGTTGTTGTTGTTGTTTTGTGGGGGTTTTTTCCCCACTACTTCCATGGAAAAACAGCTCTTGTCTCCTTTGGTGGCAGAAATCTTCGATTTTCATCCTAAATTTAGGCAATGCCAACTTGTACTTACTCTTTACTTTGCCAGTGTTGCCACTGGGTTTTATAGGTCTTCTCCCTCCTTGACTTTTTACGCACACTCCTACCTGAATCAGTTGTGTCCACTGTTGGCATTTGCCTCTCTGGGCTCAAAATACTTCTTTTTTTTCTGCTCATATGAGACATTTGTCACTGCCCTGTCTGAACAGCCCTTTCTCTGCACTTCAACCAGTCACAATTCACCTTGCTGGAATGACGAGTGACCAGTGATACAGAATACAACAATTCACAGAGTAGCATCAAGATTTTCCCCATCTGCTGTTTCCAGGATCAAATTCATTTCTACTCAGCTCCAGCTTATTGACATGCTGGAAATTGCTGAGACATCCAGATCCACCATTATCTCCAACTAAAATATTTGTATAGGATTTCTTCTCACTAAGCAAGTTATAAACTTGTACTGCTCATTCTGGTTCTGTAGCTCCAGTCTACAATATTATCCAGTTCTTCTTTTCTATATGATGCTTGGAACTTGCTCGTTTATTAGTGCTACGTGTCACTTCACAGGTATGCTTTTATTCTATGCTGAATACTAATAGAAGTATTATTACATTCCACAGCTGAAATGGTTTCCCCCCAGAAATAAATTTCAATGGCATTTTTGTCAAGAAGAATTAAGTTACCAGGCCTAGAATATCTGCTGTGGGGAGGAAAGGAGAAAGACAGAATTTCTGACCCTTTCATGAAACAAAGCATGCAGAGGGGGTTTTGGGGAGGCTGTGAAAAAGTGAAGTTGAAATCACTTTTCTGACTCATTTGTGGCATTTTATTTGAGTTTCCTGCATCACAAGTGAAAGCTTTAGCCACTGTGTAGGATCTCTTGATTTAGTTCTGTAACAAAATAAAACCGAACTTCAAAATCTTCAAGTGCCATGTGAAGTTATGAGTGAGCACCTAAGGAACACACTATCCAAAGACAGGACAGATAAACAGAGCTAAACTACCTTCTTGAAAGAGCCTTTGATGATGGGTCTCTATTGCCAACGCAGTTAAGTTGTTTTCACAGCTGTCTCTGGGGCAGAGCCTTTCAATTATTTTCAGCATCAGTTCAACTGGTTCCTGGTAGGCAAGTTACCATGTAAACTCATGTGCTTCCTTCATGACATTTGTATTTGATTAAAACAGGTTACAATGTCTAATGTACCAAGAAGGAAACCTAACCTGGATTAAAATACAGACAAGACATGGGGAAGAAGAAGTTGAAAGCATATTGTGGACAAAGACATCTTTGTTCCTGAATGTTTCACGTGAAAGAAAAAGACCTTGCAGAGTATTTCCATGTCTGATTGCATTTGCTTTAATGAGAAACCAAGAGATCACTGTAGCTTATGAATCTGGCTAAAAGAGTGAGCTTGCCCAGAACGTGCCTGCAGCCTTGCTTACATCTACACACAAGAGTTATTGTTGTTTCAGAATAGCTTGCATGTATTTGCTGAAAAATTAACAGAAACAACAAAAAAAGTGAGAGTGGTTCATTAAGCTTTAAAATATGCTTAATAAAATATTTCCCCAAAAGACACATGAGGAAGAATGGGTTATAAACAAAGTCTTACGTTACCAGAATACCATTATTTTGAATTATTGATTTATTTTCTGTGGGAGGAGATAGAATATAGCTGTGGTGTTTTAAGAGCTGAGATAGCTTTGTTTGCTTGCAATTTGCACTTTAGTAGGGTTTTGCACTTGACCTAAAATAGGAGAGAGTTATTTAAATCAAAAGCTCTTTCAAAGCTAGCTGTGAATTACCCATTTCTGCATTATGATTCAAGGCTGATAAAGAGTTCTACTGCTTATCATGCAAAGTGGTTCCATGGTTCAAATTCACCAGTTTAGACAGAATACCATAATAATCTGAATTGAACAAAAAAGGAAACATCCTTTTCCACTCTATCATCTCTGATTCACAACAGAATGATCAGCTTCTATTCTTCCCATTGATCAATGACACTGGTTTCAATATTCCAGCATCCAACTGCAGGTGTTTTTCCTGTGCTACCTTGTAGGCTTGGCAGAAACTCTTTGTAGATGGTCCAAACCAACTTCTTTACTGCAGCCCCCATTCATTCTTAATCTTAACCTTTACCACACTGGTCCAAAGTAACAACCATTGAGGACCTGAGGTACTGTGACTACTCTGTGTCATGCCAATTCAAAAGCATTTCATTGTTTCCTTGAGTTACTTTACCTGTCTGTATTCCATTGTTGTGTCTTGGTTGTGTCTTGGTTTTTACTGTGGTTATGAATTAGGTGGGTAGTTAGTTTCAGAAATCACTGGACATTTTTAAATGATATTTTGAGTAATTTTTTATTCTTTTCCTAGATTAATGTGATTATTATATCTATGGATATTCTAAGTAAGAATATCGAAGGTATTCACAATTACAAGAACTACAAAAGAGGAAGCAGACTGGCAAAGCTAGAATGGCATCAATTAGTTTGCCACCCATGATTCTGGAGAAGCTTTCCATGCAGACATTATTCTTAAATAAAAGTTACTTTTATTCCAGAATAATTATTCTGCTCACAAAGCAGCACCGGCTCTGAGACAAAGCTGAGACTTCTAACACTTTGTAAGTTTATCTCTGAATTCCTGCTGTGCAGATGGCACAGTGGGCTGGGGAGCAGCAGGACTGGGAAGCAATAGAGGAGTTGGCAGGTTGGAGAAGAAGATAACAGGTGGCTTGTGAAGTGGAAGCAAGGTCTTTATTGCAGGCCACCCTTGTCTCAGGCAGCATAAAACTTGGAATTCAAGAGGAGTTAGCCTCACATGAAAGCATATGCAACCTACTGGACCACATCCTGGAGAACTGAAAGTTAGTTTGGAAAGCAAAGGAAAAGAATTGTGAACTTCTGGATGGCCCTAGAGAAAAAATGGAAGTCCCGAAGGAAGAATGGCTGTTTGAAGGGTAGCTGCACACTGAGATGGTGGACCAGCACAAAGAGAGGGCTCTGGAAGAAAAATACTACATGAGGCCTTCCCATGAGATGGTTTGTTGGTGTTTTGTTTTGGCTTTTGTATTTTTTTTCTTTCTCAGCAACCTTATCAGAGTACAGATTGCTGTAACAGCCAATTAAATTCCTTTTGCAAGTGGGAGGCAGGAGTCTGAACTCAATTGGCAAGTGGCTCATCATAGTGTGAAGTGGGAACAGCTCATTCCGAGTCAAACACATGCTTCACTGCACTGCTTTATACAGAAGATTCTGAGAAGATAAAGCCATTTGACTCCTTTGTTATAGCAGAGTATCAAATACCCTGGCAAGTGCAAATTGTGAAGAACCTTTGCCTGTATTTCTCACCTCCCACTTTGCAGGGGCTGATGATATGATTTTCCTTATTAAAAGGGAACATACTTCAAGTTATAGGGTCAGTTTCCTTTAAGTAAGGTAAAACATACCTTGCTTAAGAAAACAGTGTGAAAAATAGTTTTCACTCAGCTGTATTAAGCCTTATGGATAGCAGTTTGCTCATCAAAGCTTTATCTTCTGAAAATATTCTTTTTTTCATGAACAATAACTTCGAAGTGTTTGAAACTTGATCCATGAATATCCAAGATATTTGGAGATCTGGTCATGGCATGTACTGATCACGTGCATGGTGGGATTTTGGTTTCTTTTGTCACCTCCTAATCAGTCATAAGCACAGCTGGAGGACCTAAGAGTCCCCTGGACAATGTCTTCACATCATTTGGGAAATCTCGTGTGAATTACTTGGATATATTTGAAGTAACTTAGAAAGTTATCAAGTAACTGTCTTGCTCTGAATTCATACATTTATACCCAGACATGTGCAAAGTTACTTACTGTGGTGTTGGATCTTTGCCCAGAAATTCAGTTGTGAAGAATGACTCTTGAGGTTTTATGCAGATAGTATGCTTATTGCACCTCTCTGTCCACTCTTTTCTCATGTTTTCTCTCAGACAGCTGGTGTTAACATCCAGACTGCGTTAAAATAACTAGTCACATCTCAACCACACAAGAAGTGTAATTTCATCTTTATATGAAATCATAGATGGTGAGTTTATTAGGCACTGGCTTGCCTTTAGACCATATGAACTAAAATGTAGATTGACTTTCAGCATATCCCTTTCATGCCTGACAGGGCTTCCAAATGGATGAATGGAGTCGATCAAATGATAAGCTTCATCCACTCTAGTTCTGGGAGGACTCAGACTGCTAGATCAAAACCAGAACCAAAGACCAAAATAGAACAAGCTGGTATAAAAGCCAACCAAGCTGAACAAGACTAATCAGTGGTTACACAGAGCTTAACAAATAAAGGACAACAGGACTGCACGACTATAAAGTGGGTTAATAAATGAGACTATCCCTGAGCATGCACACGCATTTTATCTCTCCTACTATTGCTGCTTGCAATAGCAGTTGCTTGAAGTGCATTAACAGCCTCCTAAGAATGTTTTTCTCATAGCAGTTGGGCAAGTCATACCTCACTGCTTGAGATCTGCAATACAAGTCAGCACACTGACTTGCAGCCTTTAAAACCTGCATTCTTTGATTAAAAAATGATAGTCAGTGTCTAGCATTCAGGCTCTGTGGGTAATCTTGCTAAGTAAAATGCTTGAAAGAGTGGTTTAGTTGTACTTAGCTCATCACCAACATCAATCTAGCATGTACCACACCTGGTTTTCCAAACAAACCCCCTTTTGTTATTTGTTCATCAAAACATTCTGGTAATTGAGGAAGCAATGAAAATGCTTTTTTTGGTGGAGGGAATCACTCTATACGTGTACACCTGAATGAACTCTGAATGTGGCATTTTCACACAGGCAGGAGCTTAGAATCATTGTGGTTAGGTGTCTAAAACTGCTAACCAAAAGCACTGCAAAACACAGGAGAGTTGGGTACGGAAAGGAAAAGAACTTAGGGCTGAACAGATAACATCACTATGTCTGGGTATGTTTTGGCTTTTGTATGTGTGGAGAGAGGCTACAGTCAGCAGTTAGTGACAGATGTCAATCACATTGGGTCAGAAAAAGAATCACTGGAAGTGTTGGGAGCTGGGCTGGAGTATCACAAGTCCATAGAGTATGGTAGGGTCTCAGGTGGAAGATAATAGGCAAGGCTAGTGTACAGCTGGATATGAGACTGGCTTGAGTAAATGAGATGAGGAAGCAAGATCTGAAGCACAAGGTAGCCAAAAGTATGTGGAAAGATGCAGTCAATGAGACTCACTTTTTCATGAGGTGGATGGGAGCAAATCAGTTGTCAGGAGTGCTGTCTTTGCTTCAGCTGGCTCAATGTGTCAGGTCCTTAACTGATAGGGAGACTCCCAAGACCAGCTGTAGTGCTGATATCTAACTGGAATTTGCTAAGAACATCAAAATACCCGTGGAGCTGGCTGCTGACTGGGATAGAGTTCTTGCTACATCCATAGTACACCCACGTCTTAAATATCACATGCCAGTCATAGTGTCCTAAAAAGAAAAGGGATCCAAACGGTAGCGTATGGGATTGCCAGAGGTGTGGAATGGTTTCTGTCATAAACCAGACTAAATAGGCTGGGAGTCGTCAGACGGGAAAATGTTTCATGCTGTATTTCCTGATAATGGATATCATATCCCATTTTACCACCCATTGGTTCAGCATTATAAAATCTAGGTGACAGAGTTAACAGATCAGGAGTAAAATATTGAAGCCTAATAAAGGAGAAAGGCTAATAAAGAATAATGCATATTGTTTTTCTAGCTCAGGGATTTGGGGTGTGGGGAGCTGATGAAATCAGCTATCAGGTATCAAATTTAGAACAAAAATATATTTTTTTTCATATAATGCATCACTGAATTGTGGATCTGGCAGCCACAGGTGTTGCAAAGTCTGAAAATAGAAAAGGGGTCAAAAAAGGATGAGACAATTTGATGTCTGATTGGTTATTCCATGGCTATTAACCATGATGGTATAGATGCCACCTCTAGCTTGATCACTACACTGATAATGAGAAGTCTATAACGGAGATGAATCACCCTCAAAAATACCATGTTTCTTCCTCCTGGCTACTCTCCTTTGCTGACCACTGTTGGAAAGACAATATTGGTGTGGGTGGTATTTTGGTGTGATGCCAGATATCCATTCTTTAACGTGATTTATTTATTGCTGTGTTTCAGGAGCATAGGTATTAAAAGTGTCTGAGGGGGTTATAGTTACAAGCTTTAGTTATACACTTGGTTGGTTTGTTCTGTTTTTTCTCTGAGCCTTTTAGAGAGGATGTATCCTGTGGAAGAGGTAGTCAAACACCCTCATCTGTACAAGTGATAGCCAATGTTTGTGGGTTTTGTGTTTTTATAATGCAGTAAATGAAAACACTGTTAGAATTATAAGGTAGCAAGACAGAGAGCAGTCATTGAAAGCAGTATTTCCCCTTTCTGAACCTCTGTGTCTGAGTTTAAACAATGTATTGCTAGGTTCATCCCTAACATTTGCTGTTACTGAGTAGGTTGGGTTTATTTCTTTGAACTTTTGAGTTTTGCTCAGTAAAGCTGTAAATCTTGTCTCAATTTACAATCTTTTAAAGTACAGTTCTTGACATACATGGCAGTTAGGAGCTGTCTTAGGCTTTGCCCATTTGATTCACGAGGTTTTTCTTCTGTCTTTCTAGATTACAGTAGACTTCCAAGCTAACAAAAAGAAAAGCATTGCATGAAGTGCTAAGTGAGAAAGGAGGAATATGAGGTGCTTTTTTCCTATTCATCTCTTGTAATAATGACAGCTGATGTACTTATCTTCAAACTTATTTTTCAAATAAGTTTGAAATAATAAATTAATTTCTTTTGGAAATTAATATTGAAAAGTGGCAACTAAACTGGGCCCCCTGAAGCTGAGAACAGTGTCTTCAACTGGAAGTGAAAGCTGTTGCTGTGCCTGTCCTTATGGCTTGTCTTTATGCCTCCATGTTGGTCTACTGTCATATTTTGTCTGCTGTGTACATCCCTAGTGAATGCTTCAGGATCTATCTTTGAGTTTAAGCACTGTTTCAGCATCATCTTAATTTATATCTGCATGAATTGTAATTAGCAGGTCATCAAAATTCTGTGCAGCCATACATTGATTATGTATATGCATATCTTCAGATTTTATTTGTAAAGTGATGATTTCAGGATTGAGAACATACTGACACTTATGAGTAATCACTGGGCTCCAGTTCAGCACTCCATCTGTATTCAGCAAAACACTTAAGCATATGCTTAATTTTAACTTTATCTCAGGTAAGCACCCAATTGCCTCCATCCAAATTCAGCATAGCATTTTAAGTATGTGCCTAACTTTAAGCATATCCTTAAATCCTACTAAAGCTAAAATCAAAGACACATCCTTAAGAGTCTTCATGAATATGGATAACTATTGAATGAGGTTTAATGAAATGAACTCTGTTGGCCATTAAATAACAAGAAATGCCTGGCCATGATTTCATTAATGTCCTACAGGCAGGGAAAATATAACAGAGAAATAAACCCATCTATTTGCTTCTCAAAATTCTAAAAGCTAAGCTGCATACTGTTGAAGATAAAGCACTCTCTAAACTGTGGGGGGTCTTTCTATCCCTTAAAGAAGACCATATCAGTAGGAAATAAAGACTTAATTCTCAGTGTTTCATTAAGTTAAGAATGTGCAAGAAAATTCAGTTTCATTCTTTAAGCAAGTCATTTCAGATAATGTATCTAAGTCTGTTTAAAATTACAAATGATAATGAGAGTGCAACTGGCCACAGCAACAAAGAAAAGGAGTAAACTGTATACAGGTGGTAAGGATGTTGCAACTTTTATAGCACGTTTTCCATGATTTTGAGCTATTTTCAGTGCTGAAGTGTTTGATTCACATCGCCAGTCTTTCTTTCAGTCCATTTTCTCTTCTGCTGCTTCAACCTCTGTAATCTTTCTGCGCTATTTATGTGAAAAGCTCTTTGCATTTCTTATTTCAGATCCTCTCCTATTGCAGTTCATGAAGTCTTTCAACAGTAGGCTGTTAATCCTTTGCAGATTAATATGATTTCAGTGATAATCCTTTCATTTGTTGAATTTTTAAGACATATAATCATTAAAGAAAGTGCTTGACAGATTTTTCCATTAAAATAGTACAAAGCAGGTGGCATGTCTTTAATGTATGTTGGTAGCACTTTATGTTGCTCATTTATAAAATTAAATTTGCAGGCAAAGCAAATAAGTCTAGGGATAGTTATTGGTCTTTCCCCTTTGGTAATACACTTTAAATCCAGTCAAAGAAAAAAACCCCAAACTATTCAGGCGTTTGCAGACAAACCAGGATTAGAATATCTGTTTGAATACTCTTTTCATTTCTCCAGTGCTGCTTTTCATCTGGAGTAAGGTTTGGTTTGGGTTCTGTCCTGATACCGTAAAGCATCAAGAAAAATCAAAACCAGGGCATAATTTAATACATGAGCTTTGCCTTCAGGTAGGCTATAGGGTGTAAATGGTACACAGAAGTTACTCCAGCTCTCTCTACCAGGCTAATTCTTGTCTTCATTTAAGTTAAACATAGGACTGAAATCCTCCTCAGATGGAACTGAGGTTTGCCATTATCTTGCTATAATGGCACACCTAAATCTCTTGCCATTAGGGTTTTTAGTTTGCTATTGATTCCCAGCTCACTGTCTGTGATTGTCCTTTTCATCCAAATTCCTTACTCTCCTTTTTGTCTTATTTTTCCTCTGATAGTTCCCTTGTTGACTTACGTCCCATTTTCCTGGGTTTTATTGCACATTGATGAAACAATTAAAATACAGTGATACTGAGTACTCTTGTAAGCCACCTTTTAGTTAAGATCTCAGGCAGTGCCTCAGAGTTAATATACAAACAGCAGAAACACGTTTTAGCTAGAGCTCTGAAAAACATGCAAAGTTTATGAAAGCCTCTCTTTCAACAAATAGATAGCAGTGTGGCCTATCATAGCTGGCTGGATTTTTGCTTTTGTATATGGAAAACTCATAGATGCTTCAGGCAGGAGGGGAAGGAAGCAGACACCACAGCTCTTTAAGAAAATCAGGTCCTGAACTTGGCAAACCTTTAGCTGATTTTGTCACATTTTCAGCTTCAGAATGATTTGGCCTTTGCAACAGCCAAAATAAGTGTCCTTTAATCACTTCCAACCTATTAACAGATGGGCAAACAGCTTTTATAAATGGGGCATACAAAATACTCCAACATCAGCCAAAACTAATTAGTAGCATTATCTGAACAGAAATTTGTAAGTGATGGAATATATATTAATGCAGATAAACTGTTTGATAGAAATTCCTTTTCAAACATCATGCTTGGTATTTGTTCTGTTCTAGTATGTTCTAAACACGTAAATAAACCCCCCTTTTTTATGCTTAGCTATTTTCTTTTACTAAAACAACTTTTTTTTCTGTAAAAGTTATCGTTAGATTGTGTAATTGAGAGAAATTGCATTAAGCAAGAGGTAGTTTGATGCACATTTTTGTGACATGTAAGAGAAAGGACAGTGCAACTTGAACACAACCTTGAAGTAAATTAATCTTAAAGAACAGCACGAAATACTGATATAAGACATTATTTATACAGCAGTGCCAGAGCATATTAAATATTTCTTTACACAGCAGTATTAATCAGAATATGTAAATTGCATGAAATTAAATTGTGAGACTATAAAAAAAATTGCCCCATGTATAATTCAGTAGGAAGAGCCATTCAATACATTTCCATTAGATCTGCAGCATGAATTTGATTTTACAAAGACATCTGTAGAGCAGACAGCTGCTGTACCTAAGTGAGGATTTGATTGTACACTCGATCTTTCAAACAGCCACTTGTCCAGATCTTTCATAATATGCTCATTATTGTGGGTCTGAAAAAGAATGTACTGGCTACAAAGTCAGAATTGTTCTGATTTAAAAAAATTCACATGTATTGATTTTTAGGAAGACTTACTTTCCTTCTGAGTGCCTTCCCTCATGACTTGCCTTTACTTTAACTTACACAGTAAATTGAGGATCTTACTTGAGAAGTCAAACTATGTCTAGAATCTGAATTAAATCTGAAAATGATATTTAGAAAACATTTCAATTTTTTTTTTCCTGTATTATAGCACAATTGGACCTGCCTTGCCAGCATGAATAATTGCCTCTGATAAACATTTTCTCACAATATGGAAAAAAAAAATCTATAGAAATACTGCATATATTCTATGTAGACATGCATCCCATAATTCAGCTAGTTCCCTTCCTGGCCATCGGACAGAATGCTGTTCTTTGGTCTTTGAAGATGTGATCAGGCCAGAGATGTAACCCTTGGATATCCTCATGCTTGGTCCATTCTTATGTCTCAGAGTAGATGGGCATCACCTGCAGACTGGCTAGACTTGTCTAGAAATAGTTGTGGTGATGAATCTTCTCTGTGCAGCTTAAGAAATGGAAATTTCTTTGAAAGCTCTGCTGGTATGGAGCTGAGATAAGCTGGTAGAGGGTTCAATTCTTTGTGAGGTGGTGAAGTTTAGAAGGTGTATCAGATTGTGAGTGAATGGTGAAATTGTGGTCCCATACTGTGAGGTTATATAAAATACCTGGAAGATCTTTTAGCCAGTAGAGAGATTGATGGAACAGATTTGTCTTGGTGGCATAAAGTGGAATGATGAACAAGTGCAAATGATATTTTTTAATTATAAGAGATGGTCTAATGGGAAATTGTACAGGCTTTTGGCTAGAGGGAGAAAGTGCTACAGAATACCAGAAAACAACCAGTTAGAAATTCATCACCTAAGTTAATTTGTTTTAAAAAGCCTCAGTACATTATAACCTTAAAAAGAAAGAAAGGAAAAATAAGACAGAAAAAGGCAAGATTTTGAGGAACAGTCAGATCTCCATTTCTGAAGCATTTTATCTGACTAGTACCTTACTTCATTAAGACCAGGCATGAAAATACATTTTCCTTTCAATTCAATGATATTTCAAGCAGATTGGTTTAATCTTGGCACAATCTGGCTGTAGTAAGTAAAATTCCACCTGACTTAACAGCACACAGCTTCTTATGACCTTAGTTATAAAAAGACTCTTTCTATTCACAATTGGTTGATAAAAAATCATCAGCTGCACTCTGGTTTATGTTTCTGCCAGTGACACTGCCTGAAATGCAAAATACAGCTTTTTGATTATTCACTGTATGTATTTTGATAATTTCCTCAGTGGGGGCACAGTCAAGAAATCACACGGGAGGACCACAGAATGGCACTTTGGAGAGTTCATTTCTCCTCATTCTGTATGAAGACAAAGTTGAAAGCTTTCAGTGTTTTAAAATTACTCTTAGTAATTGTACTGAAGCAAATACAAGTACCATTCAGGTTATTGAGTATCTTGGCTTTTCTGGTGTTTCTGTTACCTTGTTTTGACAGGGCCATCTTCCATACAGCATGTCCTGGTGAAGGGCTTCAGTCCCAGTACATTTCTATGCTCATATAAAATCTTCCTTTTTGGGGGGGGGAGGGTGGTATATGTGTGTGTGGATTTTCCTGGCAACTTTAATGAATACACATTTACCATGGAAGTTAACATGCAGATGGAAGAGACACTTCAAGGTTTCAGTGTGTCTGTCTGTCTGTCTGGCTGTTCAGTTGTAAGAGCTGCTAGGTGAGTTATTGGTTTAGTCTTAATCAAATTGTTGGGGTTTTTTTAAATAGTGTATTTTCACACAAAATATGACTTTTTGTGATCTTCATTTTGTAAAAAAAACCTACTGTTGAACAGGACTTCCAAATGCTAACAATATTGAACACAATAACTTAATCCTTCAGTTTGCAAAGCCACAGGCACTGTGCAGACCTACGCAGCTGCAGCAGAACCCTTGGCAAGCAGATTTGGATGCTAATTCTGTAATTGTAGATGGTAAATGACCAACAGTTCCTTTTCAATCTTTACAGCTATTCCTGTAAATAAAAGGATCCTACGTGACTCTTCAATTCTTTTAGGTGTGCACTACAATTTCTCTTCTAAAGTTTTGATTCATAGCTCAAGCATTTGTCCACTAAACTGAAAAACAAATCTTCTGTCCTCTAATTTCTAGTGGCAATCAGCTTGACCTTCAAACTCAGAAGAAAAATGTAACTCACCCAGAAATCTTTGAAGCTACTCGTGATAGCAGAAAGCATCCTAACAGCAGAGAACTACTTAAAGCAGTCTTTTGCATTCAGAGATATGTGAGAGGGTGGCTTGAACTCAGAGAATTCAAGAGACTAAAGATGTAGGTAGTGTCTTAATTGTTTAATGCATGTACCACTTATATTCTACTAGTGTAAGAATTCTTGATTGTGAAAAAAAGATCCAGAAATATGTGAAAAAACCCCAACCCATGCTGTCTGTTGTGGCTATATCACTTCAAGGTGCAGAAGAGCCATGACAGGGAGAATTCAGTGACAGCAAGTGCTTTGCTAGGACCCATTTCCATCACTTGGTCTTAAGGCTCTCTAAAAGATTTTAGAAGAGAATGGCCTGTGTGACATTTGGTCCTTTTGCCTTCAGAGAGTCTTGGTGTAGGTGCACATTGTACTGTTAATTCTGGGGCTTGCAGTTTGTCAGGTAGAGAAATGGGCTGTAACTAAGAGACTGCTTAGCGCATTCTTCTCCCACGCCATTTTTAACTTCAGTTAGTGAAAAAAAATAAAAAAATTCTGCATTCTATACTGTAATTACTGGGTTTAATGTTTAGCATCTAGTATTGCTTAATGAAATGCCAGCTACTGACAAATGACATGCTAGAATGCCATCATATGCACTTTCCTGTCTCAGAGTTCATACCGAGCTTATGCGTGCTGCAGGTTGGGTGCTAATGGAGGCTGAGTAACTTCAGTTAAGTTCATTTTTCTGGTAATGTCTAAACCTACTATCTAAGGAGCATACCAACAGAAAACTTATACCTAATTCACACAAGTGGGTCATGGAAGAACTCAGTCATCCATTAAACAATCTAGTTTATTAGTTTTCCAGAATTCTAAAATAGAGTAATAAAAATCAGGTTATATTATTTGGTAGTCATCAACCTTTAAAATATTCCTTCCCTTTATATACTGGAGGAGAGGGAGTTTTTGCTGCTGATATAATTAGTGATGAGGTGAGACAGCATTTCTTCATATCTACCTATGGAAAACAAATAGGTATTTTTCCTCTTGGTATACTTTTAATCAGAAGAATGAATACTGAGCACAAAGCTTCTCACCTTGCCAGGTTTCACTGTTCCACTTTTCCTTTGCTGAGACACAGAAGCTTGTTTTTCCCCCAAGGCTCTGGCTATGTGCAGACTATCTCACAGAGTTCCTGATCTACTTCTATAGTTTGGGATAGAATGGGTTTATCCCAAAATAGTTTTATCCAATAGATTTAGCTGAACATTTTTGTAAAGGCTCATCCCTTACCAGCACTATGGAGTAACTCTTTACATATCTGTCCACATGAGTTTACAGGAATGGAATTTTTTCTTGCTATCTTTTAAGTTTCTCTTATACTCTGCACACTTCTTAGTTCCACCTCCTCATCTGTTTGTTTAGTCACCCTTCACTTGTTTCTTACTGTAGTGAAAATGAAACATATCTGTAATTACAGTCTACAAGTCATGGACCATCACTAGCAACCCTGAAATGCTGCAGTAAAATGATAACCTGCTTCAAATGTCGAGCTGGTGTTTAGGATCTCTCTACACCACCTTGGTGTTTTGAATTAGAGGAGTGAGTGGACAAGAAAAACATACAAGTAATTCCATTTTTTAATAGAATTATCCTTTATTTTAATTTCAGTACTCTGTCTATTCTTAAGTAATAATGTGTGCAACATGACCACTTTATATATATATAAAACAATTATAAAGGAAAACAATTATTTTAAAGTGATTTTTGGTGCAAGGAAGACTTCATGTCTTCATATGCACAGCTGCATTTCTAAGATGACATTCCAACACTTCAGAACTGTAGGGTTTAGCTTGAATAAAGAGATTCCCTTGGTCACTTGATAAGCAGATTAATTATTAGCTACTATCATTAGCTACTTCACCTCTTGCACGCTGCAGATTGTGACTGTTGTTGTGTTGTAGTTCTTAAACCGTAACTTTTTAACTGCTTACTAATGAGCAGTGTCACAAACTGTCATTTAAATTATTTGTAATACCAAAACTGCTCCAGATGTTCTACTCTGCCTTTTGCTTTCTTCTGAATGTTTCCATTTATGAAGTCCTTATCACTCCAAGGATTATATGGAGATATTACAGAAAATAAAAGACAATTTAGACTCTAAAATTAAATCCAAACTTCTTTTTCCTTTGATCCATTGCCCTTCAAATTCCTCTCCCAGAGTGAGAAGTAGCTGTCTCATCACAGAGGATGTTTAAGATTATATGAGTGCATACAACAGAAAACAGCTTTCCTTGTGGGGGAAAGATGAGGAAAAAGAGAGTTTTCAACCATCCATCAAAACACAATGTGCAAGTTGGACTTAGGGACTTAGCTGACCACTTTCATATTGAGAAATGTATTGGGGTATTTTTTGTTTAGGTTTTCGTTTTTTTTGTTGGTTGGTTTTGTTTGTTGGTTTAGTTTTTGTATGTTTTGATTTGATTTGAGTTTTATTTGTTTTCCTCTCCTTCAAATAGGCATCAGCATTCCAGAGAAATAAATACTGGAATTAGGTTGTAATTGATCCTTATGCCTTTTGAGCTTGATATCTATTAATTGTTTATATCTTGATTCCTGTTTCTATTCAGTCCTTTAATTCTGCATTCATAAAGCTTTATACTTCCATATAAGCAGGAGGATTGTAATACTTAATTTGAACATATTCAGTGGGTAGACTCTGAGTTCCTTCCAAATGCTTTCCTGATGCAAATTATGTAATCTGAAGATTCACATCATAGTTTCAGTTTTGACTTCAGAATTTCATAATCAGGTCTCATACTCCTAACAGAACACAGAGGGGAGGGGGAAGAAATGTGTATCTATGTACAGCTTGATTTTCACTATACATTAAAAGAAAATATCAATGAAAGTAAACAATTCCAAAACCCAAAGCCATCTCCTCCTAAAAGGGTATGTGCGTGCCCCAGGTGGCAAACACGTGCCATGCTGTCTAATGCTGGCAGACAGGGTTGGTTTGCTACTCTTCATATTGTAAAGAGATGCTGGTTGATGGTTGAATCACTGGTGCTTTAATAGGAAGTCTAAAATTTATACCCTCAAAGCTTCTTTGTTTGTAGATGTGATAAGATGTTGCAGCCCAATCCATTGCCTTTTCTTGTTGTATTTTATGGTCTTCGAAGATTAGAGTGCAAAACTCTGCCTCAAAAGCCAGATGCTGTGTTTCTGAAATACTAAGCTGACTTTCATTTGCTCTGCTTTGAAGACAGAAGGAGATTTGTTAGAGATGCTCATGTATAACAGAGCATAATATGATTTACTGCTGTTAACCCTTACAGGGAAACTGTGGGTTTGTTAATTAGTAGCAAACCAGATAGACTAGTGTCTGTCTCACAGGGAGAAGAGTTTTCAGATCTGCACCAGTTTGGCACAATTCTGTGAGCTATGTAGAATGGCTGAAATATTCTGGGGTCCTAAAAGTATAGGAGACTGTGAAGTTAATTATTTTTATTCTGTACATTTATTCCCTGAAAAATAAATCACGCAACATCTCTCTCTGAGTTCATCTCTTTGACTGAAGCTGTATTATTTAATACATTAAATTCATCAAGAAAAGAATGGACTGTTAGCCTACCACTATAGTCCACCTTCTTACTTTATTTTAGTAGCTGCAGGAAGGCACCTATGGGCATTTCCATTATGGTAATACTGTGGGCAATGTCCCACACTGTGAGTTTTCCCTTTGCTGTTTACCCCGGGGGAGCAGTTTAATATACTGCTTCAGGTAGGCTGAGCCTATCTGCCAAGTGAAAAAAGAGAATTAACCACTATAATTATTTATTACATCATTTACCAGCCTAGGTCTGTAGTCTATCACTTTTCCATAGCGAGTTCTAATATGGACAAGAGGCTTTTTTCAGCCTAACTATTCCCTTTTGCTTTCAATGAGGATGATGTGCAAGTTCCACTGTAGTGCAAGTCAGCAGCAACTCACCCCATCATATGACCTCTGCAAATGCCTAAATTTTCCTACAAAATTTAGCATATTTACTTGATTCTGATTAAAATATTTATAAAAAAGAAAAGATTCTGAAAGTAGCATTTCTAAATTAAAAATCAGTGCCTAATAACCTTTTTTTTCTCTTCAGTTTATGAAACAGCGTTTTCCAAGAGAGAATTTGGCAAAAAGATGGATAGAAATGATCTGCCTGGATTTTGGAGGGACTCTGAATTTTCAGTACCTGGTAGTGGAATCCAGTGTCTCCCAGCTGGTCTGTCCAGGTAAGGAGTTTCTTAAAACTGCTTTGCAATAGTACAAAATTTCAACTGCAGAAGCTGAAGACTAGGGGGTTTTGGTTGCTTGGTTGTTTTTTTCCTTGTGTAATTAAAGAAGCTACTATTCTTAAAAGCAAAATCAGGACAAACTCTACCCGATGCTGATGATCTTTCTCAAAATGGAGCATGTTATCATTTTTACTTGAACTAAACTCCACTTTCTAGAATTTCACTGTGTCTAACAATGATGGAATATAATCCCATTCTGTCTTGGTTTTCACCAACATATACAGGTGCTGTGAACCAAAGCTGGTACAAACAGGAATTTAGATTACCTTTGTGTCTTCCTAAGTTTGACAGTCATCACAACTGGGAGATTCTTGCAGATGCTGCTCTTCTTTGGATGTTGCAGGTAACATGTATCAGCAATTCCAAAGGATGTTTTTAAACGATAACTTTAGTTAGTGGGAGAAACCCATATTTAATTGGTGCTTTTGATTTGCTAATAATCTACATGGGGCTTCTATTTATTGTAATTTTTTGTATGCTTTCTACCAGCCAGCTCTGTACGAGCTGCATCTCAGAGTCTCTTTGGCTGTCTGACCACATATCATACTTGCACATTATCTGCTCCTCAGTGTTGGCTCCTAGTAAATGCAATTAATTTCTCCTGGAAAATCGCGTATTACATGTCATTTAGGTCACATTCCTAAGACAGTGTGAATAAGACCAGGTATTTTTAGTTGTGTGCTCAGTCCCTGTCACTATGGTAACAGGAGATTTTGTAACTGCGAGACAGATTTCTGTCTTCTATCCTAGATTTGGGAGACTATTGTTACTTTTCACTGTGTTCACAGCCAGACGAGGAAAGGTTCATGCTTCCCTACTCATTATTTAATTTATTTAGAGTCTTTTAGCTATGAAGTGTTATCAAGGTTTGTTCAGCCATTTGAGGCAGTATGTAGGCTTTTTATTCATTTTGAGTTCAAAACTGCCCAAATTATGAA
Source organism: Chloroceryle aenea (assembly GCA_013399075.1). Taxonomy (NCBI): domain Eukaryota; kingdom Metazoa; phylum Chordata; class Aves; order Coraciiformes; family Cerylidae; genus Chloroceryle; species Chloroceryle aenea. The sequence continues at coordinate 311,661 of VWZY01006658.1, read as the reverse complement.
CGTGTAAATGATGAATAATTGCTGAAACATGGAGATGTGCCTGTGTCTAAAGGACACCCACAAAATTATTTCTAACACGGAAGCATTTTGAATAAATGGCACTTATCTGTAAAGTGCCCTCTTTCAGTTTTATAATACAAATGTCATTATTTCTGAAGGTAAGTTATTAACACTGCATAACTGTGCTAAATTGCCTGGGAGAGGCACTGCAACTGGTTGAATATTTTGCATTGCTGAATACTGATTTGATGCAATGGTCTCCCGTGCCAGTGCACAGCATCCCACACCATCAGACAGCCCACTCAGGCCTGGAAAGATCGGGGGGGTCTGGCAGGTGCATGTGTGCCTGGGCAGAATGGGGAGAGATTTACTGACAATTCCTAGCCTGAGCATTTTTGGATGAACACTGCATCCTGTATGGCCACGTGACCAATCCATGGAAGATTAAAACAAGAAAAGGAATGCTGGCAATTTGGTCTGAGTATGGGGAAAAAAAGAAGATTCAAATTGTTATTTGAAATTTTCTTCATCTAGTTTGACTCTCTATTGTCTTTTTTTTTATCACTGGAAAAACAGGACCTGTGAAAATAAGTGCCCAGGTATTAAATGTCCTCTCACTTTCCCAGTTCCAATAATGAAATGATGAGTACTCTCGAGCTAACAATAATTTAGGCAGGAAAAGCTTGAAGACTTTTCAGTTTGCATGTTCTCTGGAGAGTTTTAATTTCATCGGACATACATAACTACAAATCTGATTTGTGCAGGATCTGCTTACTTGATGCTAGTCTCTGCAGATAAGATGCTAAGATTATCAGAAGAAAACAAGAATATTTGTAGCAAAATGCTAATGTTCATTATATAAGAAAGAGCTTGCTGTCAAAAAAAGAAAAAAAACTGTTATAAAATACCTGCAAAATGTGAATTAGAAATATTAGGTGGAATAGAAAAAAAAAAGGGAATATATGGAAGGCTACTAGACATACTGCTTGTGTCTCTGTGTTTATGAAAGGAAAGCTCACAGTGTAGTTGGACCAAAACAGACTATTGTAATGACACTTTTGGGACCTGAAGAAGACTTTGGTACCCGGAGTGGATTTATGAGTGCTGAATGGAGTCTTCCACAGAAAAACAAGTTTGTGATTTCCTTTTGAAATCTGCTTTTTAACTTCCAGGGAACAAAAGGAGCTTCCTTTAGGTCAAATGAATTTAACCACAGATGATTCTCTAGATGTGTTTATACACATCTTGTTACCCACAGGGGGAGAAAGAATGAGGAACTGCATTACTAGCTGACACATTGCTCACCGAGGAGTTAGGGACTGACAAGAAAGAATTGAACCAGTTTCTATCAGTGCTGAGGTTTAGCTCCTGGTTTCAAGAAAAAGCCAATTAAAATTAAGGTCATAGTGCAGTGATTTTTAGATTTCATACACAAGTAATGATGCTATTTCATCACATTTCAAAGCACTTTGTGCTGCTGTATAATCCTGCTCTTGAAAAGCAGAGTGCCATGCACTATACAGTCAGGAGAAAACCTCAGCACAACACTGCTGTTGTTTGAATAAACCAGGAAAAATAGAAGTAATGAACCAATCAATTTTGGCCACATGCTTTGAAGTATCTATTGAAATGATACCTAATTGTCTTGAAAAAGATGGCCTTAAATTTTTTTCAGAAAGCAGGACTGTGGCCTGTTTTTAAATATACCTTTTTTTCTCTGATTGATTCAAAGTGCTACGTGTTGTGCTCAAGTAAATATTTACATTGAGTTCAGAGGAGCTATGCATCAATGTAGCTTAGATACTGTGACTGCTGGTTATTTTGCTGAAAGTGTAGCAGTAATATCCTGTTATTTAGGGTATTCTGCTGTCATTGGAATTACTACTGTTAATACTGGATGAGACTGGGTTAGGTAAATAGTTCTAAGCTGATCCTGTTATCTGTTGTTAAGGCAAACTGTTCGCAGTTGCAGCATCCTGATAATTGGACTATTTTCAAATAAAATGTAAACACAGTAAGGATTTTCTCTGCAGTTGGCCCTCGTGAGCTGCCTCTGCTAAACCCCAGAATTTTCTGTATTTGTGAGCTTGATAACTGGTCTTGTATTTGTACAAAATATCCCATCCTTAGGCTGAGAATATGAAGTATCACACATTCTACTCAAATTTGAGTTATTGCCTACAAGCCATCTCAACTTACATCAGCCTTGCTTCACTGCTGATTGTTCTACATTTACTACCATTTCAAGTCCAGAAGTGTCCAGAATTTTCCTATATTTAAATTTTCTTATATTAGTGGAAGGGAAGTTGTTTGGTTTTCTTACAGGAGGTTTTAGGCTCCAGGCTGGTCTGGATTGATTTGAAAGAACAAATGTTAGTGCAAAACAATGAAACCTAACAGACATGTCAAAGCAATGTGTCTTCATTAAAGTCCATGCCAATTCCCTTGCAAACTGCAGGCAGGGAGGTTCCTGGGATATGCTTCCTTGCATGAAGCTAATCGAGGGCAGCAGAGCAGTCCCACCCTGCCCTTGTCACACACAACCCGTGGTTCAGAGCTCGACTCATGCTGAACCTTCATCATTTTTCAGTCCCACTGGGCTGCTCCAGGATAACTGTGCCTGTTGCTGGGGATTTTGGAAAGCACCCTCGTGTTTTTGTGGAGGTTCAACTCAGCAATGGCACTGTCTGACTGAAGCTTTCCCCAGTGCATCCTACGGTCTCAATTCTTCCCTACTGTGGTTCATGTTTGTGACATCTTATGCATAAATTGTTGAATATAAGCAACACCTATAGCAATTTCTGCTGCAGTCATGCCAGAAAAGCCTTATTTATAGAGCAGGACCTTTCTGTGTTGAGTAGTGTGCACATTTTGAAGAAAAATGTGCTTCCTGCATCACCAATGGGAAATTGCCTCCTAAACCAGTTTATTTTTCATGAAACAAAATCTTACAGGACAAGCATCAGGAAGCTTTGAGTACTGCAATAGGAACAAAGGTGTAACTGCTCTCACCCATCTGGCAGAACACAATAGTTGGGAGTTTCTTTCTTTGTCCTGTTGGTTAATGATGTTCTCCACACCTCTGTGGTTAATGAGCCCTGAGGCAGACGTAGGCTGTCATTATGACCATTTCAGCCAAATAGAGCATCAAGAAATTTAAATTCCACTATGGAAGAACTCTACGAGGAAGTTAGTAATAATGAATAGATGCATTAAAAAAAACAACCTAAATTACAAAGCTTTGCTTTTCCTACATAATAGTTGCTGGATCAAGACTAAATGCAAATCCAATCTAATGATCCCTTCAGGTCTTAAGGACTAAAGGTCATTCACGATCAACTGCAGCAAAAGGAAATAAAAATGTGACTGCTGATTCTCTCTGCAAACAATTACAGATTAACGAGGGTTTAAAAGGTTAAAGAACTCCCACAACATCTTGAATGTTTGTCAACAAGCATGCTGGATCCAAAAGCCTTCTAATCAATCTTTGTCCACAAGAATCCTTTCTAACCTACCATACATAAACAAGCATAAGCCTGTGTTTCTCTTTTTCTGTTTTCCTTTTAAAGGAAGGTAAATTTCATGCTTAAGAACTTAATCTGCTGGAGTGTTTTGCTGTTAGTATATCATCAGTAAGCTCCACCTGGGACTGGCAAATCAAATCAGGAAATTCAGTTTGGGATACCCACACAGGCCAGTCATCAACCTTGTTTTAAAATGGTTAAAATATTATTCCTTTTCTAGAGTAATAGTAGTCCAAAACATCATTATGGATTTATTAAGATGCTTTAATAACAAAGTTGAGACATAAAACAAATATCCTACTTAGTTGATGAAAAGACTTTTTGCAAACCTGTTCACATTTTGCATCACATCTAGAACTCTTCTGAAAACCTCCTTTGGAACAATTCAACTATCTGAGAAGCAAATTTTCTCCTTAAAATTCTTCTTTGCTACAATGTCTGCAGAACAGTTGACAACAGTTGAACTAGTAGCATGCTGACACTGCTGCCTGTCATCATCAGACTGATGCTGTCTTATTTATATTCTTCTGTCTTGTCTCTTCCTTTTATACCTAAGCTCTAAAATCTTGGGCTGTCTTTTTGTTCCATCTGGGTTAGAGTCTGGTGCTGAGGGTCTTGGGTGTTGCCTAGGGCTCCTGGGCACTATCCTAATACTAATAGATTGTACAAATAATTATACATTGTCAAATCTACTTTAAAGTTGGGGAATTTTTAAAAGTAAATGATGGAACTTCTCTACACCCATGGAAGTATAAGAGTGTAAGTTCCTTACATTTGACTAGTTTCCTATGCCAGCTCTGTCTTTCAGCTGCTAAATATAGGCAGGATGATACCAAGCACAGTGAGTCCAGTGGCAGGTTATCAGTGGGAAGCATGACAGGGTTGCAGCACTTACCCATCGATGTATGGCCAGTGGTGGAACACAGAGCAGTGCTTACACTGCTGTGACTGCTTCTGGAACCATCTGGCTGAAGATTAGGGAGGAAGTACCTTCCCTGGGCCAGCATTTTCCTTTGCAAGTGCTTAGCACAAATGTATGGGGTGTAACCTCTTGACTGAATCTTAGGATGTTTGTTTCCCCTGCATTCTCTAGTGGCACCGCTTAGGAACAGGGCAATAAGGTGGCTTGATCAAGTCCCTGTCTGCTCTCTTAGCACTTTGGCCTGGCTCAGGCCCTGAAAGCCACTTTCATCAGATCACATCCCTTTCCACCTGGCAATCTGTGTTTATGGTAGTGTCACTACAGGGAGTTTCTACTTTTGTACAGATATTAGTGGCTCAGCTTGCTAATACATTTCATGCAATGATATCAAGTGCAATTCATTGCCTTGATGCAACAGCACATGCACATTAAAACCTTTTCAAAGGTGTAAGTAAATCAGCACACGTGACACACTGAAAAGGTTAACAACCATATTACTGTGTCTGCTCTGCATTTGTGGACTCTTCCACTAGGAAGTTTTCCAGATCACCAACTGGTACATGTAGGCAGTCCCCATTTCACTGTTATGGACAAATAGGAAAATATTTTAGCAGTGTGTGCCCACTGATTTGCCTCATCTGTGTCTGGCTTTAGGTTTTCTCTTTGCTATGTCTGGATCCTATGCACTCGTTGAAATCTCCCACTTCTGTTTGTTGTCCTCTCTACTGCAAGTCTTTACTGCTCCCTAGACAGTTTTCCCCATTTTTTGATCATTTTGTTATCTCTTTCCAAGTTTACTACTTTGCACTCATCTTTATTGAATTTTATATTATTGACTTTGTGTGATTGCTCAAGTTTATCAAGATAATTTCAAGATTGACTGCTCTGCTGTAAAGTGCTTGTAACTGCTTCCAACATGGTGTCACCTACAAGCTATAGAAGTGTTTTCTCTATTCCATTTCCATTGCAGACATTAATGAAAATATTGAACTGGATTCAGGACAGACCTCTCTGAGACCTCACTTTATACTTCATCTCAGTTTTGACATGAAAGTATTTATCTACAATTTGAGTAGGATATTTTGATCCCTAATAAGAAAAATGAATCAGCAGAAAATATGAGCTTCAAGATTAGGTAGCTGTTAAAACATTCATCAGTTTTAGCATAGAATAGCAGCATGTGGGAGAGAAATTAAATAGTCACCATTATTGCTACAAACATGTCTTTTACATGATTTAAGGTTTATTCTCCAATAAAGCATGAAAAGATTCGCACTGCTCTTGGTCAGAAAGATACAGATTAGGCTTTAAAAGTTCAAGGAACTTCTCGCTGTCTGTGAGGAGATGGAACACATAAATTGACTTAACTATCACCCCTATTAAAAACATTGTTTAGTATATGCACAGTACAATGCATCTAGACAGAGATGTGGCTGTGTAAGTATAGAACACATAGAATATATAAAAATACACTTGAAAACTTGCATAATGTTCTTATGAAATTAGAACATAAAATAAATAGAAAATAAAAATAGGAATAAAAGATCTGTATCTGGTGAACAGAAATCACTTGTTAAGCGGGAGGAATAATTGCTGCTTGAATGCTCCAAGATCTCTTGAAAGGGCAATGGATATAAAGAGTTTAAATATCTTATTTGATAACTTTGAAGGGATAATTATTCTAATATCCTGTTTATGTTATCAGCTTGCAAATTATGTTAGAATTTAATCTCTTTGGGTGATTTTTATCCTTAAAGCACAAAAATCTTTCCAGTACTGCTGAGTTGTAGATAAGTACCTATTATTTCTTAGATGGAGAAATAAAGACAAGAGTTAAAACTATTTGTCTCTGCTCTTATACTGAATTGGTGTTAGAAATCTGGCCTGAACTGTTTAGAATTGACTTAGAACTGGGTCTTATGCCCAGGCTCATCAAACAGGTGATTTCTAAGGGGCAACTTATCTTGTTGTCTGTCTTTCATGTGTGTGCACATACACACTCATACTTACTCCTCGTGCCCAGGCACAGACCTAACATGCATGTGCTCAACTTCAGCTAGTTCTTGTTGCCAGCTGAGACAGGTATTGCTCATGAAATAATTGTCCTTGATTTCTTTCTGACAATACTGAATGTGGGCAGGAGACTGAGTAGGGTACAAAGGCTCTTAAACAAAAATCAGACTTTTTTTCTGAGGAAAATTAGTTGTCAAAGTAGGGAAACTGCCCAGTTTGTTAATAGAATCCTAAAATGTTAACTTTGCCTTGTTAATTTTCCTGTTTTGATAACCTGACACATTTTAGGTAAATTACAATCTATCAGTAATAATATTTGGATTTTTGCCATGGTTACCAAAGTGGGAGCGTAGGGGCTTTGTCCCATTAAAATTACTTTGCTGATTAACCCTATGTGTTGTACAGGATCCTTTTCCAGTTGAAAACACTGAAAAGAAAAAAAAAAACAAAACAAACAAACAAACAAAAAACCAACACAACAACCAAAACCAAAAACTAAACAAAAACTCCAAACCTTTTAATGGAATAAAAAAGATCTACGGCAAAATAGTTTTAACAGTAAAATTGGCCTATACAATCTTATATTAAAATAACCAGATTTTTTTATGCTGTCATCTTCTTGACACTTTATTTAGAATAATTTCTTGCATTTTTCCTCACTTCAGCAAAGCTAGTCTTTGCTTTTGATGCTGTGTAAATTCTTTGAGTTATTTTGTTATTTAAAATGTCCTGTCACACGTTCCTGTAATCCATTATCGCATTTAAAGCTCTCTCAGGTTAGATGACATCCACTTAATCAATCATTTGATTGACAAAGTTATACTTCCTTTTTTGAAGAATAGCCCTTTATAAAACAGCTCATCTACCCTTGAAGCCTAAAGAAAGAAAGAATTCTATAGTAAAATGCTATTGTGCAATACCATCACATCGACCGCCAGTGATACTGACAATTCCGGTCATGTCCAGGCAAATATCCTGAAGTTCCAGGTTAAGATTCTGCCCCTTTCACACCTGGTTTAAAAATGACACAGCTACAAAAAAAAAAATTAAAGAGCTCTATAGTTCTGAGAATTCTATCATTTAGGTATTCTATGTATCATGAGTTATCAAGTCTTTTGTTTCCTTTTAGATTATGGTCTTAGTTGCATTCTGTTGTAGTAACTCTATATGCAGTAGTATTTCTTGATCTACTGAGTCTGCTTTTTCCTCTAAATTATTTTCTGCATGCTCAATCAAGAGCAACTCAAAACATCCTCTTGAACCGGGGAACTCTCCTGGAGAGAGCTGCAGCAGTTATACCAGTCCTGCCAGCATGTGATGCGGCTCGCAGCGTGTGTCCCTTCTGAAGAAAACAAACTTAGTTGTCAGTTTTGAGGATGAGTAAGTTTTTGGGTTTCTGTTATTTGGTTTGCTGGGATTAGATTGGTCTCCATTCTGATATTCTATCTGAAATTGAGTTTTAGTGTAGTATTGCTAGTGTGTCACCCAGCAAAAAGCTGTTTCCACACTGGGGACATCTATCATTGTGACCGCATTGCTGGAGTTTCCTCCTCTGCTCATGAATTATTAGTACAATTTCTTTAAGTTGTGCTGAAAGCTGCAACCTTGTGATGAATTCTTTTGAATCCATTGTTTGGAACTGCACGCCTTGCATTGGATGCCTTTTATATAATGCTGTGAGAACCATGCAACTGCTTGACAAAAAAGCCTCTAAACCATAAGTGGAGGATAAGATCCAAGATGTCTCTCTGCTGGAGTTCAAGCCAACACCTAATAAATCTGTGTGTGGTAGATGAGTGGATACTTTAGGATACCCCTCAGCAAACTGCCTTTGCTTAAAGAAAGGAAGCAACACTGTCAGCTGAAAACTGCACTCCATGTATTTTTGCTTCATTTAAAACTCTAAGAAATTATGGCTTTCTACATTTCTATATTAATAGATGGTTTGTTTTAATTGGATTTTTTTATTATCAGTAATACCTATATTTAGATTTCCTAGTTTCTTATTGAAGAACATGCAATCATGTTATCTGGAGTTTAATACAATGGTGGATAAAGTATCTAACTTTTGAATAGAAAGTGCATTTTTATTAACTTTGCTGTCTCTCATGGCATAAAGTCTTTGCCATTTTAAAATAAAATCAGAAGTTACTGAGATTTTTACATCTTGTTCCTATGCTTCCTGCAGTTGACAACAAATCTGCTGACAATAGTGATACTGGAATAATTTTTTTTTACTTTCAGGAATGACCAGGAAGCCATTGCAATGTGTAAACTTGTATTTCTTAAATATAAGCCACTGCTTTTATATTGCCAAGTTCTTATGGAACATCTGTACACGGAGGAAGTGGGATTTTCAAAAGCTCATAGAGCTATGTTTAGACTGGGTGACAGACTGCAGTTTTGTACTCTTCACAACTGTGGACCCTTGATCAGCTAGGGCAGAATCAGTCCTTTTGTCAAAGCATTAGAGAAAAAAAGAAAAAAAAGTGTTTGTTACACTGGTGCTTCTTTTCCCTTGAATATAGAGCAGTTCAAGCAATACCTCATGCAGAGGAGAGCTAAGTGTACATTTTCTGTTATTAAATACATTGCCAGTGATACCTTAATGTAATAGCTCATGAAATGTACTGGCCACAGATATAATTATGGAAATGACAGGGAAAGGGAAGACTGTAGAAAATGGAGATAACTACCCAAAATTGTCTGAATATGAATCCTAATGGGTAAATCGACTTTTTGGTACAAAAAGTACAAAAGTTCAACTTGGAATAATAGGAAATTCTTTTATTCTTCTGAGTTCAACTCATACATAATTAAAATTTCACAAGACCTATCTATCGCCTGCATGAAATTTCAGCCAAATAGGGAAAAATTTGGCATAGTAGCTTATCTTCTGCCACTTTTAAAGGCAGAAATTTCATTAGGTCTTAGAGGATCACCATTTATAACCTTGGCTTTGTCCAATGCAAAATGTTCCTCATTGATCTTCAGACTTCATCCGTGGCCTAAACAAATATAAAGGTGTAGAGTTCTCTCTCCACCCAAAGACTGCTGATAGTGTTTGTTTGTGTACCCCAATTAGTAAAGCACACAGGCTTTCTTGGTTTGTTTTGGTTTTTGTTCTAGCTGGTGTAGCTCCTCCATGCCTTTAAGTGAACATAAAATTGAGGTAGATTGTTTAAGTGTGCATAAGAAATGGGCCGTGGTGCTTTGTGGAAAACCTGAGATGGAATAACATGTGTAGTTGACACTTCCCTGACCCAGCCTTTGTCTGTTGCCTTAGGAGATGTGGCTCATCTATGGTTTCCATTTACCCCATCTCTAAAGCATGACATTGCCTAGAAAGACAAAAAAAAATTGCTTGCATAGTTTTCAAAATACTATATACTCTATTAAATATAAATATGTAGAACTGGATTAATTACTGAAGGCTGTTTAACCTTTCAGGCTGTTGAAATGCCCATTGTAGAATATGGTGAGCTTTGGATGCTTTTACAGAACATTAAATACAAACTGGTATTTTAAGATATAAGCCAGAGCCAGCATTAGGACTTGCTCTCTTGAAGAGCAGAGGCAAAGTTCTCATTAGAATGATTAGGGGAGCACAAAGGAGGCTCCGAGTTAACTCCCATAAGCTATCGACTCGTTCCTCACCACTCTGCTGTCCTCAGTTAATTTTTATCAGCACAGGAGATGTGGTTAATCTATATGAAGTAACAGCTGAAAGTTTGAAATTCCAGTGTCTTTTGTTGGTTTGTGTCACAACCCGAGTGTTATTTAAACATCTATTTTTTCATATTTAATACTGGATATTACTCCAGAGACCTCTCTAAAACAGCTAATGTTCCCTTTGGCACTGAAATCCACTTACCTTAACTGACTTCTGTTATACTTCAACCTGATTCTCAGAGTCACAATGGTAATACTCATTTTAATGTCCCAATAGGCTCTTAGTATTCATCAAATATTTGATTTACATTTCTAATAAGGCTTATGGAATGCAGAAACATGAAACCCATACTCTGCCATGATTCTAACTGCTGTCTCTTTCATTAACACTGTGAATTATTTCTCCAAAATAATTAAAATCTGTAATTGAATATACTAGAATAATTTTCAAAAATTAGTTTAATTATTCCAGTGGTTCTATTTGGAAAGATCACATAATTTATAATAACAGAATAAGCAAATATGAGTTTACTCTCTCAGAGTCCTTTTGTTCATAGTTACCTTTTAAGAAAACATATGTACTTGAAATGCATGTGCTTGTTAAACAGCACAGTTACAATGGAGATATTTTGTACTCCAGAATTCTAAGGAAAAAACTTTCTTAAATCTCAGAATGAGTTCAACAATTAATGGGTGTGTTTTCCCCTTTAGGAATTTTCTTCCTTCTACACACTGTATATAGAAAGCATTCTATAATACTGAATATAGAATAATAATTCCATCATATTTGTATGTCCTGTAATATAGAAAGTATTCTTTACCTGAGCTACCTGTTGTATGTTTAGCCCCAGTAAAACTGAATATGCAAATGAAGCTTGTGCACTATATGAAGTATTACTTCAGAAATCACAACATTATGTACATGAAAATCAAAATGCAACTGAAATAACTCAGGGAAGAATTGCAAGGGTTAAAAATTCCTCCTGTATCCACAGTTTTGGAAGTATCCTGCTGCTGTGTAAGCAACTGCAAAATCTTGCTTGGGTTCATCAGTGGCTTCCTGTGCAAGAAACTAAGGAGGTTTGTGATTCATCAGAGGCATGACCAGAAGGTCTGAAAACTGGCCATAAATATCCAAACAGCATTTCCCAGCTGCTAGTGAACTCACTGAGTTGTGGGACTGAGTGGTGTTTCGACCATTACAAACATAGGCAGGGAGTGTATTGAAAAACTAGGCTGAGAGGAAACCTGAACTGGAAAATTTCTAGGAAAGAAAAATGGATTGAAGAAAGAGGATAGGAGATCAGTATAATAATAAAAAGACAGGTATCTTAGTAACTTGAAAAAAGAATTTAAATAATCTTCAAACTGTGGGACCCCATCTGCCCCAGGGATCCCAGTCAGGTATTTGACACGATGCCAAATGGAACCTGCTCCCAGCAGCAGTTATGTCTAAATTCTCTGAGTTACTGGACTGCTGTGGTGTGGGTGAGCTCAGGGCATGCTCAGCTGTACCCGTGTGCTGCTCACATGCCCAGTTCTGCTTATGCACAAGGACTGAGGGTGAAAGGCTTCCAGGCTGACAGTACTGCTGTGCCTAGAAAAAAATGGGCTGATAAGCTAGTGATTCCTGTTGTGGTAATCCCTGCACAGCACATTTCTCTTGTGCTGCACCAGCACCTCTCATCCACAACCTGCACTGATTCCCATCTTTTTGTCAGTACAGTTTGTGGTGTCAGTCTCAACTTGTACAATTTTAAATGTCTTGTGTGTGTGGTACTTCTTGGGTTGCTTTTGCTGCCTGAAGGAGTACAGTCTGTAGCACTGCAGGGCTAGCTCCTGACCCAGGACAATAGCACCGTGTCAGCACGCATGCGGAACATGGACTAATTAGCCTTGCTGAGGAGGCATGGCTAATTAGTCCAGACTTAACACAAATCTCACTGTGCTTCCTAGAGCTGGGCTGATACTGCTGCCTGGTAATGTCAACCTCCTGTTTTATTCAGAGCTCTGGGAGACCCTCACATGGCTCCCTTTTGGGGAGACCTTATGGCCCAGAAGCTCTTAGGCTCTCACCAGGTTCACTTTGAAGTTAAACCTAACTTCAAAGAACTGACAAAGGTGTCCCATATTGTTTCTTTATTCTAAATTTTGTTTCCATACTCAGTCTGCCAACATGATCTGTTCTTCATTTTGTCAGAGGCTCATTTGCCTCCTGACTTTTTCATTCTTCTCTGTCTTGCTGGCTCTGGCAGGTGAATCTTCAGTGGCAGAATCCCATTTCTAGTCCTGACAGAGCACAGGCTCTGTGCATGGTGCAAGGGACATCATTCACATGTTTTGGCTTGGTCATTGTGAAGCAGCTGAGTGCTGAGACTGAGCAATGCAGAGGGTCAACTGCTGGATCAGGCACCTGCCACACGTGTCCTTTGCAATATCCTTTCCAAACCCAGAAACAGGAAAAATGGGATCAGATTATTTTTTTTTTGTCCAAAGGCAAGTATTTTCTGCAGTAGTGACATCTGAAATCTGTTTGATTCTACCTCGTTTCAGTCTGTTTCAAATCACTGGCTGATACTTTGTCACCTAACCTTGCTTAGTTTCGTATCTGGCTCCTGCAAACTCTATGAAAATGTTATAGACTGCAACATAGGAGAACAAATAAAAGCCCTGGGAGGGGAAGATGGAGCACATAGGAGGAGAGGAATAGTAGGCTATTTCCCTGGGTTCTCCCCTCTGGGCAAACAGCATTACGTGGTTGAACTGCTTAGTGAATATTAATCTTTTCATCTGGTCGTATTCCATACATTTTACCAAACTGAATAGAGATGATTATTAATAAGTGAGATTTTAATAAGTCTTATAAAAATACTGTTCCATGTAAAGATCTCTGATTTAGCCCCCAATTAGCTCTGACAACAGCAGTGTATAATCCCTTTTTTTCTGAAAGAACTTCTGGAGTTGGGACAGCTGGGGCTGTGTGCGCGCACCGGGGGCAGAAAATAGCTTTTCTTGTTGTCCTCTTCTTTCAAGAAAGGGGATTATTGAGTAACCCAAGAATTCTCAGAGCTGTTTAGCACTTTTCCTGTTCATGCCAGAGAGAATCACACATTTAGTGCTAATGAGCAGAATGTAGCTTTATGACTTTGTCTGAATATATTCCCTGAGCTGAGTTCCTTTACTACTAAACTCATGGGCAGAACCCCTCCTGTTGGTTTTAATGAGGAAGGATTGGACCTTTAATAAGCATCACAGTCACGTAAGCTTGGGGTTTGTTTTTTTAGCATCGTGCTTTTTAAGTGTTTTTAGTTACTGCCTGCAGTGTATACAGCTGTGAACTTGGATAATAAATAAGGATTATTTCTATGAAGAAACCTTTGGCAGCAATTTTTGCTTTGCTGAGGTAAGCTGTTAGTCATCTGCCACCAACGGATAATCAGCTAGATTTTAAATATTGCTGTGTCTTTCTACTTTTACTGTATTTTTGATTAGTCAATAAATACATGTTCAGTCTATTTCCAAAGCCCAGCAATCAGTATAGATGCAAGATACAGTGATGAAAAGGAACAAACCAACATCAGCTAATGGCAAAGCTTTTGGTTGTTCTAAGAAAAGGTTGGGCTCACTTGGAAATTAGTGGAAGGTAGTAAAGCTTCACTGTAAAAACACCACAACCAAAAAATTGTGTTGACAGGTGGCAAAGTACATTCTCGAGACTGAATAAAGTTATTCACTGATCACAAAAGTGAAGCCAGAGAAACTGCACTCCCTGATACTAAGGGTGAATTTGAGTTTGGATACCCTGCAGGCAAACACAATTCAGATTCGAGAGCCTAAATTTAGTCTTCTAAATCCATGTTTAGGAACCCTCCTGATTTTCAGAAGTGCTAAGTGCCAAGTCAAGAAGAGTGTCTTCTGTAATAAAGTAAAGAGAGGAATCATAGTTTTCTATTCTTGCTTGTTATGAAGTAATTCCGAGTCCAGAATCCTCACCTTTCCAACTCACCCTCCTGAACACCCAAAGAAAAACTGCTGAAAACTTCACCTCAAAAAAAGCAGTCCTTGCTTAAAAAACTTCATTCCTTGCAATAATCAAGATCATATCTGTTTCCACACAGCATAGCTGTCTTCTCTTTCCCACTTGGGTCAGTAAGAGGAATTTTCCTCTTTAAAAAGTTAAATAGATAAAATAAAAATTGCTGTTGCACAAAACAGATTGGACTCCACAGTTATAACAGATACGAAACCGAGAGCACTTTAAGGCCCAGGGGTAAAACTGTCAAGAGAAACTGCTTGGATATTCCACTTCCAAGATGTTAGTCCAATTTGTAGTGTAGGTTTGGATGCTTGCAGGTGTTCAGCTATTGATTTTCTACCACTATATCTGCAACAGTCCATCAGCAGGTATGTCATATGACATACCAAAGGATAGAATTAAAACTTTCAATTAGATTACAACTCTTACCTTATGCCAGGGTTTTTTTATCCCCCAGTTTTTAGGAGAAAGCTGTCCTTCAGCTTTTTGGGCTATATTGAGTTATTTGCTATATTTCAACAATACAGCAAATGAACTGTGCAATTGGAGCATAGAAGATGAATCTACTGATGAGTGTGCACCACTTTGTTTGTTTGGCATATCCCCATTTGTTCCTAATCTTTGGAATGTAGTAGTGCCTTACATGGTTAGAAAATGGTAGTTTGAAAACTTAAGAGTTTGGGAAAAAAGAGAGAAAGTAAAAGAACCATCCTAAAATTAAGGAGTAGAGAATCCAGTAACATAAGTAATTCTCACACACAGCAATAGTCTGAGGAAAACTGAAGCACCTACAAAGCTGGATAATGTACTGCAGCCAGCCAGTGCTTAGCTGCTGTGGATGGCAGAAGAACATACAAAAGGATTAGTTTACAGTCAGGTCTGGGAAGCAGGGCACAAAACCAGAACTGCAGAAGCCTGGGAATTATGGCCAGTTCTGCTACAGTCTTACTGGCCAACCTGAATAGTAATTTACTGTTTTGGTTTCTTCACAACACTCAGTTTGGACTGTTCCTAGCCTGTTGTTACATCAGGGGTGTTGATGGGCTGTCAAGGTTTGGACTGCTAATTCCCCTGGGCAGAGCACCCTGTGCACTTGGACAATGCCTGGCACAACAGACCTGGTACCTCGGGGGGGACTGAAGGCATTACTGCAATATAAGTATCAATATTTTAATAATCTGCCTTATTTCATCTATTATCTCACAATTGTTTAGAGTAATTTGGACATTTGTTTCCTTTGCACATTTAAAATGGTCCCTGGGAGACTTCAGTGGATTGAGGTTCAGGGATTATTCAAATTCCCTGCACCTGCGGGGGTTTCTTTTGATACTGCATGTTTCAAACTGAATGTTCACTCAACACAATGAATTTAAAATATGGAAAAAAATGAATTAAATGAAAACATTAGAACTGCATCTAAGTTTATAATCAGCATGATGTGGGGGATGGAAATGAATGTGGAACCCAGCTGAACAGTGTGTTGGCATAAGAACTCTTGACTTACAGCTGTTCCTTTGTTCTTTTTTGTTAGTTTTACAGCATTTTTTTCTAGAAAACCTTACTTTGCATGAAAGACAAATTCATACGAGAAGATTGTTTAGCTTTGTGCATCATAATTTAAACAGAGTGAATTGAAATCTGTTTCACAGCATTCTGATGGAGGGGGCAGTTTAGCCCAATAGGTCATTTCTGTCCAAAATTAAATCTTTTTCTGAAACATAAAAATCAGCTTAGATAGAATTCTTACTGTCTAGTAAGGATTGCATGTCTTTAATACTGGAATTACTGAGATAAAAAAGGGAAACAAAAAGCTGATACAAGAACTCTGTGTCAAAATTGCCTGTAAATAGCTTCTCTAGACATTGTGAGGAATGAGACAGATGGGTAAGAGTGAAGGACTGTCTGACGAGCATTCTTAGTCTACTGCAGGTAGTTCTGAGGTCCTTATAAGGCATGGTTTCAACTGTTGCTTTTTCCACTTAGTAACTGGTGAGGAAGGACACCACTCACTTTTCCTGCATCTTCTTTGTTTATTTTGTTGTTGGGTTGTTTTTTTTTTGTTTGGTTGTTTTGTTTTGTTTTTTTTTCTCCCAGGACATGGTATTTCAAGTTCCAATGCTTTACCTAACCTGGAAAGATTCAAATCTGTGTTTCCATCCTCTTGGATTAATCTCATAATCCTTGTGATATAGGCTGCTTGGGTGGGTTGGATTGGATTACCTGTGGAAATTGTTCTGCTGGGCAGAAAGGGCTCCATGGATCTCTAGGCTAGAGAAACAGGTCTAGGGGTGGACAGCATGAGACCAGTCTCTCAGCTAGGGGAGAAAGGCACTAGCAAGAAGAGGGGTTTGGTTTCTGGTCCATACTGTAATAATTGCATTCATGTTAAATATTCACCAGATAAAGCACATGAACAGAAACAGATTTCTTGCCACCCACAGAAGTATCCTGTCTAATGCATTAAAAAGTCATGTCATGATTCTGGGATTTTGGTTTTTTCCCCCAGTTTCATCTAATGAAGCCTAAATACCTTTTGCTGAGATTGTCCAGCTTAAACAGAAAAGGTATGGTATCCTGTATAGCCAGGAGGTGAGAGATCTGTTCAGACAGATGGACTCTGAGCCTCACCCCCCTAGGATGGTTTATCCAATGCTTTAGCTTCAGTACTTTGATCACTTGCCTGTCACAGAGCAGTTTGCACTCTCACACCAATCCCTCTCCCGGACATCTTAGTGAGAGTGCCGTGTTGGTAGCTGCATGGCAGCCCAAGCTCCCAGAGCAGCCACTGGCTGGCTCCGTCGTCAGGGTTTATTCCCTGCCAGGTTTGTGAATTTGGTTCAGCTTTAGGTACTTAAGTCAGCCTTCATTAGCTTTAATGGTGATGGTGTTAGATGAACAGTACAAGTGTCTTTTCCACCAATGCCTGCCCCCAGGTTCTCCAATTTGCAAGGAAATTGTAAAACACAACAACAAAAATATCCCTAATTCCTCATTATTATTGTTTTTCTTTCTTCCCTCCCACTCTTTATTGATTGCCTGTTCATTTGTTGCAGAAATTGTAGTGCACTGGGTGCAGGACTGTTAGGGTTGATGGGTTAGTCTCATGGTTCAGGTGACCAAGTGCTACTGGAGGTGACTGTTCCTATCCTACCCTCACCACTGTGTTCTAATGGGATCATCAGCAGATCTCTTCCATCAGTGTTTTCACAATTTTCTACAGATATTTTCTGTTTATGGACATGCTAGAAGCTCATATGTAAAGTATAAGTTAATAGGGACTGTACTCGAACGTGTGCACTGCTACATAGATTACAACTTCTTCCCCCACTAGAATACTGAGGCAGGCACCCAGATTAGTGAATATTTAGCAAAGTGGCCTTCATCTCTCTGTGCTTCAATTATATGATTTCTTAGAGGTGTTGGGAGGATAGATTAATTATAGTGAGAGCTGAAAGCACCACAAAAAACCCCAAACAAACCTGAGAAAACCACAAAAAAGCCTATGAAGAAATTGGTAATTTTGTATTCAGTGCAGGGTTTTGGTGTGGTGTGCTAAATAAGGTCTGGAATCAAACATAGGAGGATAAAGATAAAAAAGAAAAGCTGAATAGCTCCCCATTCAGTTAGTGTCCATTTTATACACTGAGTAAGTCCTGTAAAGGGAAAAAGTTGTAACATTAGTTCTCATGTTTTATAACTTCTGAGTTCTTAAGTCTGTAAATTTAATATTTGCATAGCAGGAGATTAGAGAAAATGCACAGCAGAAATGGCACAAAAGAGTGTTCTTCCGTGAGGACACCTCACGGATTTCATTTCGGCAAGATATAAGGGTTTGTGCAAATCTTTATGTACAAAGAGCTTTTGTTATTGTTGTTTAGTGCCGGAAATGAAGCTCCTTGTTATCAGTAAACTCCTCAGCAGCTGCCTGGCCAACAGGCTGCCCCATTTCCTCGTCCAGCTACGCGGTGCTGCGTACAGCAAGTGCGTCTAGGGGGTGGTAAATAAACTCTGAGGAGGTCGAGTACTCCCGAGCTGCCCTGATGGGCCTGCCTTTTGTGAAAAGGAATCGAAGTGTGCGCTTCAGATACATGGGAGCTTAATTTTTAAGCTTTCTGATTCGAGGCACAGTCTTTCCTGCCCTCGCCCGTACTCTATTTTAGTCTCCCGTGTGAATCGCCGTCCTCTCTGGAATCAAAAGGCAAAGGAAGCCTCAGTTTTTAATTTCTGCCTGTCAGTCACTCTAGAAATTGATGACCCGTTCACGGGATTACTAAAGCGACTCAGGCAGGAACCCATTTGACAGGTAAGGGAAAACTCCCTTTTTGTTTGTTACCTTGGTGGCTGTAATTAACATTTCTGTTTGGTTCTAATTATAGTTTTTGTATCTTAGCCATTATGCTAATGGTGTTGTTCAGTAGTATGTGAGATTGCATTCATTATCACTGGTGAATTAAACCTTTATTAAAGAAAAATTCCCCCAGGCCTCATTCTGAAGTTAAGTAATTATTCATTTGGTTTTATCCTGGCAATTAGCTTATATACTGTAGCACTCATGATTGAGTTTCTATACCTCCCCAGATGAGATTAACCCACCATGGTAAATAAATGCCTAATAGCTCCCAACATGTTGTGGGGGTTTTGCACTGGGGTTTTTTTTTCAAGAGCATTATTATGTAACAACAAAAGAAAAGGCTCATCATTCAGTAAAAGAGCTTTTGAGTTCCTAGCAGACAATACAGTCAGAAGGAGATTGTGCTGGACATTTGGGGCTCTGTGGAGCAACAGTAATAACAAACGAGTTTATGAAGCCCTCCAACAGAGCAGTTAATTCTTTCCTCAATTGCAATGACTTCCTTGGTCAATATGCTTCATAACTGAGATATGAACTGTACTCAGCCACACTCATATTGTAAATCAAGCCTTCTGAGAGCTTCCAGACATAAATAAATTTCCTGGATGATGTAGCCTAGCCCTCAGTCATGAAAAAAAATGTCGAGGAAAATCTTATTCGCCTACCCCTCCATATTAGCAGTTTGTGAATGCCTCACAAGCACTGCTGAATTCAACAATACTTCCCTGAAGAAAGATGAGGTTTGATGCCTATTTGATGACCAGAACATGGAGGCATGGAGAAATTAGGGATTTACCAACAGTCACACAACTGTCAATGGGAATGGATTCTGACTGTGGTTCCCCTGTGGTCTAACAGTTTCTCTCTCATATCTCTTCAGCACACATTCAATTTAGAAATCTCATACAAAATGTGTCAAATGCACTTGAAGTCTCTTTTTACTGATCCAATTCATCTTGTGCTGCTCTATGGGGAGAGGCAACCATTGTCCTGCCTTTAATTACAGCTACAGTTTTTAGAAGTATTTTTAAATGGAAACACCTTAATGGCATTAAATGAATCAATCAAGCATCCTTGATTCCATACAAGACTTCAGTAATGGCTCATATATAATCATTTCATAAGGTGAAACGTAACGTGCTACCACAGCCAAAACATTAATCAACTACTTGAGAGTTTTGCCTCAAGAAGTAATTTAGGATTTGACCTTGAATTTGGGTAGCTAGTATATATGAAATGCAGCCATTACCTCCACTGTGTTTTAAACGTGGTAAATGTGCACAGATAGGAAAAATTAGTATACATTGATTCTTGATAAGCATCATTTAATCTCTTGTATATTCTGGCAATATCTACCATATACCCACGAGACCTAGGAACCACCTTAAACCTCTCCACTTTCAATTCCAAAATGCAGGCTGCATGTCATTAACCTTGTCTCAATATCAAACATATGAAGTACGGCAGACATAAAATAAATATATGAAAAATAATTTTGAAAACTGCCACATAATTTTCCCATTGGGAAAAAGAACAGAGAAAAAAGAAAAAGGGAAACACAATGCTGTTTCTGTCCTTTAATGCATGTCATGAAAGTATTTCACTTTAGCTCCTCAAAGGTTATTTGCCTCACCTGCACTCATATCAGTGAAAACTCCCTCCCTAGATATATTGAAGTTTCTGGGCTTCAGCTCCTTGCAGCTGAAGGCATGATGAAAAACTGAATAGAATTCAAGGTCATTAATAAATTTTATTAAACCATGTATTATATATGTGGGGTTATGGATCACATGCCACAACACAATATTGCTTACAGTAGGTGTTATCCAACCTCTTGTGATTCTAGAGGTTGCTTCGTTAATATTCATAAGGTGTTTTTAAATAATAAAGTGATATATAAGTTACAAATATTACCATAATATACTATAGCTCATTACTCTAGGAGGTGTGAATTGTGTACTGCAAGGCTTCCACACAGAAATCACTCTCCTCCGAATGTGCTTTACAGCCCACTGCACCCACTGAGGGCTCAGTGGCATTCTGACTCAGCAATCAGGGACGTTCAACTCCTTAGCCACTTTGTGGAGGAGCAATTACATCACTGTGGAGCAGAAGCTCTTGTCAGTAAAAAGAAAATTGCAGATATGACCTGTTGATCAGTCCAAAACGAGCACTAACTGCTATTCAGGAGGAAAGGGAGGAGTAAACTTGAGTTTGAGCTGAAAAATCATCCTGGCGGATTGCATTAAGGCTTCCATGCTTCATCATGTGTCAGTTATCTCCCAGCAAACCTTTTCTGCTTATCAGGATGTCTATTTATGATTTTCTCAACAGCAAAGGAAATCAGGATTGGTTTTTATCCCTCCTGCATTATTAGAAATGAAAATCCTGAAGACCATATTCTTTTTTGCCACTGATACCTGTTCAAGTGAAATACTGACCATCCAGTGTTGGGATGCCAGCAGCTAATGCTGTGCCTCAGGATGCCCATAGAACTTGTGAAAAAAGTAGGTTTTATCCACCTATAAATTCCCCACAGTATGCTAGTCCTTTCACTCACGGACCTCAAGGTTTGCCTATAAAAGCAAGTGAAAAAAGACAGGAAGAAAACTAAAACTCAAAAATTTTCCACTGCTGAAATAGTCTTCTCTTGACTCTTACTGTGGATTTTTGACCATGCAGGAATGGGACACCTAAATCTGCCTTCTTAATTAGTGAGACATTAAAAAAAAATAAATATATATATAATGACACGTGATATTCACCTATCCTTTGATGACAGGACATCAGCCCAGCTGAGGTAGGCAGTGAGCTGTGAGGTAGAGCCTGCCAATGTGTTGATTCTATTTCCAGACCCTTCTGCCTCTACCAAGAAGTCCGTTAACTGTTGTGCATGCTTTGGCTATAGCAGATGAAACATTACAAGGTTATTTAGTTAACAAGACTGATTATTTTTCTCTTTTGGTAAAGAAAAAAAAAAGTCCTCCTGTTGATTCTTTTGGAAATTGCTTTCTTACTGAAATGCTGAGTTTCCGTTGATTTCGTCCTAGCTGCGCTCAGCGTAAACAGGAAACATTTGCACTTTGGATCAGGCTATCATATAACAGGAGAAGATATTGCAGTGGGAGAATTTTGGAGATGTCTGAATGCTCTGCTGTTTTATGACTGTACAAGGGGGAAGAGGCAAGGAGGATGTGACAGAAGTGAAGCAGGTTTGGTTTGAGCAGTATAATGGCCTCTGGTAGGCACTTCAACACTGAAACTCATGCAGAAGATTTGAAAGTGTTATTATCATTGAAGACCTATAAAAACCACATGCAGCTGGAGAGAAGAGGACATGTAAAGGTGTTCAGAGCTAGCTGATTGAACTGGTTGGTGAGCAGCACACTTCTCTCGGGGGCCTTGTATGTTAAACTAGTCAGACATTACAAGCTCTGCATCAGAGCAATAAAAATGAAGCTGGAGAAGAGTGCAGCTCTAGCTTGTTTGTGGTTTTGTGTCACTGAAGACAGCAATGATCATAGCAACACATAGAGCACTCTTTAATTTTAAATTAGTTGGAGAAAAAAATCTCATTAAAAGGAGATATTGTTGATTTTCTGGTAGGTTCCAAGTCCTTGAAGTGGCAAACTGTGAAATGATTGCTCTAGAGCTTGCTTTGCAGGGACAGGTCCCCAGTGCTGTTGTCTTAGTGAAATCTGATCATCTTGGGAAACTTTTCCAGATATTGCAGTAAAAAGTTTCTAAAATATATATTTATTAAGGCCTTTAGAAAAATATTAGCCTCACAATTTATATGCCATTGTCTCATTCACACCTGAATCACACTGGTTCTCTGAAATGTTCAGAAAATAACTCTTAGGCCATTAGTTATTTTTGCAATTCCTTATATTATTTTAATATGGAATTCCTAAAATTTTAACTTCTTCATTCAGGCTGGTCTTCACCCCTAATATGCAGCACTTTAAAAAAGATAAATCTTAAAACTATCCATTTCAGAAGAGTATTCCAGAAGGTCAGGACTCCAATTTCTTTTTATTTTTTTGAATCTTTTTAGGAAGAATCTTTTAGAATCTTTTTAACCACAGCAATCTCAAAAATATTGGAGACCACCTGAAGTCTGGGATTTTAATTCTAGGGTGTAGATGATAGTCAAATTTCCCCCTGAAATTTCCTTTGTAAATAGAGTAAAAGCTGGGATATCCTCAGATTGTGTTGTCATAACTCTTGAGAGATACTGCTTCGAGTAGTCACCACTATAGTGTGCTTTGGAAAACCTGCAAGTTTGTTTCACCACTGCAAAGTATGAGCAAAGTTGTAGTAAATTATCAATACTACTTTTCATAAAATTTGAAAGGTGCTTCAGATTTCTTCTGACACACAACGAGAGCTAATCTGCACGTAAAGAGATTATGACGAGCTGGGCATATGAGCAGAAGGACTTCTTTTCATTCCTAGCTGATAACTGTTCTTTTCCAGGTTCCCTTAAAATGATCTGGGCAGAAATGATATCGTTCTTGAGTCTTACTGAGGTACATTTGAGTTCCATTGTAATAATGACCAAATTAAGCTTCTCTATATCAAGGCTGAGAGTGGATTTCCTGAAGAAAAAGAGTGAAATAGTTTCAAATCGGGACAAGCATTTGCTTACTCTTTCCAGAGTCTGGTGAAATATAAACCTTAGAAGGTCCAGAACCAAGAATGGAAAACCTGCAAACGACTTTATCACGGGAAAATGTTTAGTAAAGTATTTGTAAAAACTTTTTTATTCTATTATTTTAGGAAGTTATAGGGTCAAATATAGAATTTTCATCGGGTCAAAATATCAAAGCATATTTTTAAAATAACTTTGACATATTAGTGTTTTTATTGCACATAGCACAGTAATGGCTTGCTGCCAGTCAGACACATTCTGCTTGCTTTATTTACACACTGAGGTCAATGAGATTCCAAAGCAGGATTACTCATTTGTCCCCAACAAATTTAGATTTGCCAGTGACATGACCTATGTTGTCAGCAGGATTGTCTTAAACCAAAGATCCTGAGCCTGCACCCCATGAGTTAAAGGGGTTGCTCATAGAATGGTGATAATAGCATCTTTGGTAGACCTAAACTCCTCAGTTTGTTTAAAGAGAACCAGCTATTAAGACAGTGTTGTGTTATAACAGCAATATTGCTAACAGCATGTAATAACATTGGCATTTTAATGACCTTTCCATTTCTGGAACCCTGACTCATGGTTCTGAATGGTCAAGCATCTCGCGTTGCCTGAATGTGGTGCCAAGCTGCAAGCTCAGAGTGACTTTGAATCCTTTGGTGATGGTTTTCTGTTTGTCTTTTTGACGTGGGTAACCTTTGTTCCAAGATTAGTCAGCACATGATAGGAAATACAAATTTGAGATCACTTTTGTAGTTCTCAGTCCTGGGTTTTGTAATTCCCTCCCCCCTGGGTTAGGTGTTAAGGCCACAAGAACTGGCCTTTCTGCTGTTTATATCTGCATGCCATAAATGTTACATTTTAAAATGCTTTCTTTTTGCTATTTACCCACGGAAGGTACATTGCTTCCTGTTCAGTGCTGGCTTAACATAAAATGTATATTAGCCTGAAAGAGATAAATCACTTAATGTAATTTTGTAGCTACAGTCTTTGTCATACTCAGAGGCTCGTTATTTACCCATCCGATTGTATATCCAATTGTTCCCATAAACCTCAGTGGTTAAGAATAAGGTTTCCATGGTAATCTTAGGCTTTGTAAATGCTTATTATTTCTCTAAATGGATAGCTTAAATAAATAAGTTATCAGCTCTCTTGTAGCCGGAATATACTTTAATGGTATAAAAAGCAGAACTACACCTCTGCTATAAAAATAGTCGAGTTTGTTCAGCCATAATAAGTTCCCAATCTGCAGAATCATGACCCTACTGATAGTGTTAACAAAAGCTGGCTCCCTAATTATCTGCACTGCTCTCAGCTGCTGTTTCCCTCCTAAACTCAATTATGATTCTAACAGCAGCTGTGCTGCCATTGTCTGTTGCAATTCCTGGTAAAGAAGTTTGATTGGATGTCATTGGTCTTTTTGACTAAATGTGCAAGGTTCAAAGTATCCACTGCCACTAATAGCCCTCATCTCTTCTCGAGATTATACTAATTATTTACATAATTATATAGTATACATTATAGAGCTATTATGTATTATTTCTAAATGATAGCTCTCCATCAAAGATGTTGAACAAAAGAATATATATAGTTTTATTGTCCTTACACATATTTCACTGTTGGTGAAGATATGCTTATGATTACTATGTTTCTCTGTTAGCCAGTGATGGAAGTATCATTCCAGTACACTGGAAATTTATTAGAGCTTTCAGGAGTCTCTATTGCTTTCAATTATAACTCTTCATTTCTTGTTTCTTCTGGACGTCTGTGTTTGCAATGGATGCAATAAGCAAATACTTTTAGAGGAACAAAAATGTCCTCGGATGTCCTTCAAGTTCTGTTGTCCTATTAGATGACAGAGCTTAGTTTCATGTTTTAATGTGATAATTACAACAGCTAGTAGAAATACACTTCATGAGTGCCACTTACATAACTGTAGAATGCCAGCTCATCTCTAGTGTAATACAAGAATTTAGATGATGGAATATTTCAGGTCATTTATAGAGGAGTAGACAAAAATAAATGAAGAAATTGTTGCAGGTCTTGGATTTTGGATAGGATTGCATGCGTGGAGATAGTTCTATTGACTTTATGCCACTACTACAAATAGAACTTTGTTTCAGGATAACTCATATAAGCCAGAAGTAAAAAAAAGAAAAAAGAAAAATTACATTGTTGATTATCTTAACAAACAGCTATGTGTTTAGACACAGGACTGCTTTTCTTTGATGTGCATAGGTAAAATGGGGTGACTTGAGTAGCAGTTTTATCCCGAGGACTGTGGAAGCCTGAAGTTTGGTTTGGGCACATCTAAAACAAAGGCAAGGCCAAGAGTTCTGCTTTCTTCTAATGGAAATGATAATAATGGTCCCCTCCATTTATGCAGGGCATCAAAAGGCTTGGTGCCTGTTGCAAACTCTGAAGCATCAGTGCATTAAATCATGAGGGCAGTTTTGCACTTTTTTCTCTTTGTTCTTTCTAATGCCTTAAATTTTACATAAAAGAAACCTGCCCAACAACTCCACAAAGCATTAGAAGAACCCTTGCTGGAGTTGCAAAGTCAATAAATAAAATAAAAAGTCAACATCAGCTGCGCTGCATATGCAGATTGGCCTCTGTGTATCTACACAGAGTAATGGTCTTCAGTTGCACAATCATGTATGTATTTGTGAGAAATTGCTTCCCCATTCAGTACGAGAGATTCAGAGTTTATGGGGAAAGTGATTGCAGTCAAGACTCCTCCATTTTTTGCAGAAGCCAGAAGATACGTAGCAAATGATGATGAGAATTGCAGGGAGAGAACGGTTACATAGAGTATTTGAAAATTGCCCACAGCAGCTCCACAGAGCTGCTTTTTGCTGATAGTTCCATTTATTGAAAAGTGTTTGCAGAGGTGTTCGGTATTTTTGGATGCCTGACTTGGGATCTTGATGACTGATATGCAGAAATGCTGAGGATTCAGATCTACAGCCGATGTTTAGATTTCTGCTGCAGCTTGAAGCTTGTGTTTAAATCAAGCAAAATGTTAGCAGAATGCCAAACACCCTGGAGGTGCTATTCAAGATGTCTGAGAGTGATGAACCCACCATTCATGGATGCCCTCATCCTTAATCTGTTTTGGTCAGATTTTAAAATGTTACTTGCATGACTAATGACGGGCAGAGTCTCACAGAAGAAATTTCAAATGCACCCGTGTTCTGGGAATGAAGTGGTTTAGCAGTTTTGGGAAACCTATTAGGCACCTTCATGCATTTTTTGGTGCCTACTTAACTGTGAAATATCTGATCCTATGTGCCTTAGCTCCTAAGTGGTAAAACATCCAGAATAAAACCTATTCCTCCCCGAGGTTGTTGCAAAGGTAAATCTGATAATGTCTCTGAACATCTGATACTCTCATGATGGGTCCCATGAAGAAGCTCATGAGGAGATGCCTAATTCCATCTTCAGCTCAGAGCATGAGCACTGTATGGTAATCAAATCTGGGGATAGCACACTGAAAAAGGAGAAAATAAAATACAAATAGCTGCTCATAAGGTGAGCACTGTCAGCTTGGGGCAGTGAAGGAGGCAGGGCTCGTCTGGATCGTGAAATTAAGGACCTTCTCATAATGCACATGCAAAAGGGATTCTAATGCTTGAGTAATACTTTGCAACCTTAGTAATGATATCAGAACAACGTTCTTTGTATGGAATATTCTATAAAGTTTTGGTTGACAGTCATTTGGGAAGATAGGTATATCTATCTTACAGCTCTGCCCCTGTTATTAATAGAGTCTTCCTAAAGCAGAGGCAATACAGGCTCTGTTCACCTCAGGCTGTCCTATGTCTATATTAGGGGAGTGATAAATGCACTTTTTCTTTCCTTCAGAGCTGGCTACCAAATACTTGCAATTGAAATCCTCTAGAAAACAAATATGAATCTGGATAATGAGACAAGTCTGCCATATTGATGAAAATAGATGTAAAGTTTATTCTAACAGAGCTTCAGAAATGCAATCCATTTAAAGGAGTATTATCTATCTGTTCCAACTGTCTCATTGTATGGAATATGAAAATGTATTTTAGAGTTATATGTGGCATTTCACAAGAATCCAAACTTTAATCATAGTCAAAGATTAAAGAATAATTTAATAAGAAAAAAAATTCCACATTTCTAGTGGGAAATCTGTACACACACATCCTCTTTTCTTTTTTACTGGGTTCTTGGTATCTCTGCTGATCTGAAGCTCTGCTCTGGAGTTGGAAAATTCTGTAAATTTCATTAGATTTTTGTTCCAATATTATCAGGTAATGAGTTTTTGGAGTCCTTCATCCTGTGAATGTCTTTCTAAATACTTACAGCAGGCAACTGATATGTGGGATTCATGGTCATTTTAGTGCCATTTCTGCTGAAGGTAACAGAAGGGAAGTCTTTAAAATTAATTATAACAGCTAGAAAAATTCTGAACAGCAGTGAGAAGTAATGCAAGTAAAACACACTGCTGTGACTCTGGCAGTCAGGTGATACAGACCTGATTCCAGCAGCAGAAAGCTTTTCTACTTTATAAAGTTACAGAGCAACTGCTCCAGTCCTCACAAGGAGAACACTCACTCACTGCTTGTGGAATGGGGTAAAAGATGTTAAGTTAGCAGCAGTATAAGTCTGCCTAGTTGAATTTGCATTTCTTTATGGCTCAGTAAGGTATCTGTGTTCCTTCTGCTTTGTGACCTTGCTTATGCCTGGGATGATCTGCCTCAGTGGCTTGTAATAAGCATGAGAATGTTTTTTCCTCTATCATTTTACAAAAGGTACTCCCTATACACTTTTCTTCTACCATTATATATCAGCAGAGCAAGAGTTCAGATCTGAGTCTCTAGTTCAGACTGAGTGCCCCCATTTAGAACTTCCCTGTGGCACAGACAGGAAGCTATGGCACTCCAGAAAACAGGGTATGGGTAACACAGAAGCAAAAGTAAAAGGTTTGTCTGGTTATAAAATTTTCTATATTCTTATAAAGAAGAAGCTTAAAAAATGAAGACAGTTCAGTGGTGGATTTTTTGAAAAAAGCACATCTTGGTTAAACACACATTGAACAAACATGGGTTTGGGAAAATGTAGAAAATAATATATTTTCTGGAACTTGATGATGTATTCTGGAAAAGATGAACTCATTTTTTATCCAAGTACTTTAGGGCTAAATTGAACAGGGAATCTTTTTTGGTTTTAGTTTCCTGGTAAACCTGGCTCTTCTGTGTGTGGCTGTGTTTGCTGGATTCTAGTTCCCTGTCCTGTGGGAGCAAAGAGGGATATATTTTTATTGTTTGATTTACAACATGAGAAGCTTCTTGTAACTGGCAGGGAAATGCCCTTCCTAAACCACCGCAAATCAAAACCTGGCAATTGGTTCATAAACTGTTTTTATAGCTGATGAGACTGCAGAGCTAATCCCTATATGGGAATATTCCCATTCAAGTGTGATAGATCTATATTCCATCTTCTGTTACATGTTTAAATCTTTTTAGTGTACTCGGCATGCAATTTAAAGCCTAGTATTTGACAAATGCAAGGTGGTCTAATGGTGTATTTGAATAAACATTACCAGAACAAACATACCAGGGGCATTACCAGAATAAAGTTTTTTTGCTCAAGAGCTGGGAAGTAATGAGGATTAAACCAGTAGATTGTTCCTCCTATGGTCCAATAGAAGGTGACTCTTGTGCTTGCAGGCATGTGTGGAAGTGCCTTAAGGCAGCCTGATTTTACTGAGGGGTTGAGTGGTAGCAATAGCACTGAGCAGGGGGCCCATATTCAATAATATTTATGTTACAGACATTCTTTGTCTTTGCAAATTCCTGTTTCTGTTGTTTATCCCCCACTTTTCAGCGTGCCTTTGTAGCAGGTTGCAAACTGACTGCTTTGCTAGTTAACTTGGCAATTCAAATTTGAATGCTGTCTTCTGTAATTCCTCTGGTAGGTTGGCTGGGTTTTACTTTTGCTCTTCAAAAGAGGTAATCTGGTTTGTCATTTCCCAGCTCTGAGACCTTGACTGTTCTCCATTAGTTCTGAAGAATAATAGCCCGTGGCTCCAAAACTATTTCTGCAAGTTCCATTAGCTCGCTGGGATGAATTCCATCTGATTTCTGTGAATTTTCTTTTGTTGCACTAAATGTATTGTATATTAAAAAGATAAGTTATTGCATTACTTTAGAAAGCCTGGGCAGATCTGTTCTACTAGTTTTTTTAGGAAGAAGGCTAGGAACGTGTGTAGCAGTGTCTGGAGAGCTGGATTTACAAAAGGCAACTGAACAGCCATCAGTGATTCTAGGGGACAGAAATGCAACATATCGCAATAGCAGCAGTGAATCGTGACCAAAAAAATCTATTTCTGAAATTCTTTTTTTCTTTTTACATGGAAGTGCTTCTTGTTTATAAACCTGACCCTTCCCGAGTACATCTGCTTGATTAGTCTTGCATCTTAGGTTCCAAGTCAAGTTTTAATGAACTTTGTTGTCCTTCCTCCTTGTCATGTGTTGTATACATTTAATTATGCTATCGGAGATCAATGATACTTACATTTATTTTCCTAGACTGTATCACTCGATGACATGAATCTGAAATGATTTTTAGCAGGTTTGCCCTTCAGCTGTAAATTGTTATTCTGTACTTCTTCATTAATGATCTTGGAGTGCTTGCATAACTACTTAAGAGAAAATATTAAATGTAAGATAGTTCCATTAATTTAAGAGCAGGAACATTCTATTTAGACTCCCCTTTCCTTGCTCAAGGAGTACAGCATTTTTCATTTTGATGAATGATTTGCCTTGTTATAACTTTTTTAACTAATGGGTGTAGAAAAAAAAAACCTGTTCAATAAAAATGGTATGACAAAAAAGTGTGACATTCACTTTATTTTACACAAAAATGAATGTAACACAAAGTGATTTTATTGAACTGTAACAACAAAACATTGAAAGTTCAGTGCTGAATTGGCCTTGAAATTTATTCCTTGTTAATACAGATCCCTTCCCCTCCAGTCAGAGGTTCAGACATAACCCAAATGGTTAAAGACCAAGGCTGCTAGCAGTGCAGTGCTATAAGGCATTTGGCTCACCTCCCTTTCCTAAAGGATACAGCAGATGTTCTTACCCTGAGTGTCACTAGCAGCATTCTGGACATGGGTTGCAGTTGGATCCTAATCAGAAGAGAGATCTGCCCCCCATCCTGCCCCTGACATGCTTCTAGAGAGTTTATTCTAGTTGTTGCTACAAAAAGGTCATGTCCAGAAATGTACATTGCTTTAACTGTTCCTGCTCTCAGGAACAAGGCTATAGTTCCCCAGGAAGTGAGCCCCCCATATGTGAGTGCCAAAGCACTTGGTCTCATGAGGACTCGTGCTCCCTGAGTGCAAAGCACGTGTGTGAGGTACACTCACAGGCTCAGACTCACTCAGGGACTCCTTTCTCATGTCAGAGATGTTCCATTTTGGAAAATAAGTTGTGAGCAGCCGCTGTTGAGGATCAGTGCATCAAGTGTGGAGAGAAGAGTTTCTTAATTGAAATTCTAGTTCTCTGGTTTTGATCGGGTACTGTTAACAAATGTTTCATTTACCCATGGAATTTAATGGTCTAACTTCAGCTGTGCTACAGTTTGTGATCAATAAACAGTAAGTATCAAGCTTGAGGTTTTCAAAGGGGCTGAAGAATACACATTTATCTCATAAGTTTTGAACACCTTTGAAAATCGTAGCTGGACTCTCCTCGGAAAAGATTGAACCATATTACTTAGTGAGTGTCATTACAGAACACATCTGCATATTGAACTAGCTGAAGTATTAGCACAGTAATCAATTAAATCTTTCCAGACTGGACGCCTTTGTCCTGCTTTTTTTAATCACATCCAGCAGCTCCACAGCTTATAAGCCAAAATACATCTCAGCCTTTTAACTGGCAGAATTTCACAGTTCCATCCTAATGTGTTTCAGTTAAGTAATAAAAGGAAATCTATCTGTACAGCTTATTACTGTGAATGTCACTTGCATTTATATGTATTTCAGAGGAAATATGTTGGTCATTATACATTTTTTTTCTTTTCTTCAGCTTCTACTGCTGCTGTAAGAAGCATCAAAAAGCATCAAGCAATGGAAATGGCTTTCACATTATTTCCTCCTCTTGGTGCAAAAGTGAGAAACCTAATTAGAGAGCCACTACCAGCGTTGCACCCTCTCATGGTTGGAAAAGATGGATCCAAGAAATTAGGTAAAAATTTCAACCCTTCAGAAAGATATTAATGTAATCAAGGGCATGAAGGTGTAGTGCCTTCCATGTCATCTATTAGCACCTGCATATGTGCTACATACATCTCCACAAACAAACTGACCACCACCGCTGCCACTGACGAGCTGATTGTTACCAAAGTGTCCAAGAAGCCTCTCCTGTTGAGTCATGATGTTCAGGCTGGACCCTCTTGCTTTCTCAAACTTCCTCTCCGAGAGGAGTCAAGGTGCAGCTGGATCCAGTCTTAGCCCCCAGCCACAAAGAATTGTTCAGGCTCTCCGTTCTGCCACAGTGGCAGTTTATTTCAGCTCGAACCGGGTACCTCCAGAGGGGAACCCTGACCAAATAAATCCTTAGGCAATTATACCCTTACAGTCTAAGTTCCCCTTCCTCCCCATGATGGTTTAGCCCAATAGTAATATTTGGGTCTGGGGGTCTTCTTGTTCTTCATTGGCTCCTTTTTCTGTCTCCAGGCTGGTTATTCTTTTTCTTATCTCGAGGATGCAGCTCCTGCTGCAAATAGGCTACCTTATTTTTCACAGGATGTAGGGTCTTGAGGCCTCCCAGTGTGTAACTTCAGTGTAAGTACACTATTTGTGGCCTCAGGCTTCACTAAAACTAGCTGCTCATGCTAACCAAGTTACTCATGCTAATCAAAGTAAAACAAGTTTCCATTCAACCTAATTTTAAGCAAATACAGAGTTAATTCTAATATTCTATAAGTAAACTATTTTAATGCCCAACACTGATGTAGACTTTCCAGAAACTGGGTTAGTTAACCTATTGGATTTCCATGGGATAAGATAAAATCCTTAGTTTTCAGTAGTTTCCAAGACAAAACCTACTAATTCATGACACTTATCCTGCAATGATTTTGGTGTGTATGTTAATATTAAGAAGGGTATGCTCAGTTGTTATCTCTTTGAAGATTCAAATTCAGGGGCAGAGCTGTTTTTCTGCCACTTTTGCCTCAGAGTAATAGGCAGAGGAACTCCACATTTACGTGCAAATGAATCAGGATGTTCAGAAAGTATCCACGGTGCATGTGCTGAAGAAAGAGGGGAAAAGGATGAAGAGAGAAGGAAGCCTCTCTGGGTTGTGCCAGCATTGAGGGTACAGTGCTACTGCGAAGTCTAAGATACACTTTGTGTGTCTCAGGGCATGATTGCCCTGAGGAAGAGATGATGACTGCACTCAGGGGTTGTGTGAGCAGGGAAGAGGTTTTCCTTGTTAAAAAGAAAAGAGGTTTCCTTGTAAAAGGCCTGGAGTCAGAGAAAATATCAGACTAAAGTCTATATGGGAAATGGTCCGTGATATGCTCTTCTTAATGCCCTTTGCCTTTACTTTGTCAGGTAATAGCAGCCAAATTGTATGTTAGGAACCTGAGGCCAAAATCTTGTTGGTTGCTCCCACACCTTCACGGGAACCTCCTGCAGTTCATTTAGGCTCTAAACCTCTTTCTAGGATGTTGGCCCAAACGCAACACTCTGTAGGTTGCAGTGACAGTGAAAGAAAAGCATCCATCTCTGCAAGCATAGGTTATTCTTCCATTGTGTATATAAATCAGAAAACTGCTGGAAAGAAGGAGTAAGTGTCAGAGGAGGGTGGGAGCTGTCCCTTCTCTGGACCACATTCAGTGTTGCATTCAGATGAAAAGAGCACTGGATTGAAATTAAGGCTCATCCTTGAAGTGCTAACAAGACAGTTCCATTCTCCTATCACTTTTCACAAGTGTCCTCACAAAAGCTGCTACACTGAAGAAGTTATCATTCAATATCTTTATATTTTACTTAAACTTTAAATTGCAGGGCCTGTTTTTAAACTAATTTTTCATGACTGTATTTTCCTAAGTGATAATTCATGAGTCTAACAGCTCTAAACCTCTGATTGAAAATGAAAAGGAAAAGGATTTTTTAATCTGCTGATATAGCAGGTCCTTTTAAGGCAAACATACAAAGGTTCTTCTGTGTATCAAATGTTCCACTAGCACTGTCTTTAACTCTTCTTGAACTGCTACTATGATATGC
Organism: Chloroceryle aenea; assembly: GCA_013399075.1. Lineage (NCBI taxonomy): Eukaryota > Metazoa > Chordata > Aves > Coraciiformes > Cerylidae > Chloroceryle > Chloroceryle aenea. The sequence goes on along the minus strand of VWZY01006658.1, from coordinate 278,207 downwards.
TGAATTATACTTTCTCTGGGCCAGATCCCTGTCTGCTGGAGATATCATTAATCCATTGATGCTAATGCAGGAAGGCTGGTATACGACGCTGGTGGACAGGTGACATTTTTGTGACATTATTGGAGTGCCAGGACTTGAGGTATTTAAATACTCTCCTCATGCTAGTCAGTATTCTAGATAATGGCTTTTCATTTAAAATGCTTATTCAGAGATTTGATGGCATATTGGTCTGTCAGATTTTGATTATAATATAGACAAGAATAGTGGAGGAGATGAAAATAGATCTTCAAATGAGATTATGATGTATATAAGATCTACTTCTGGAAGGCGTTTGAGTTTTTTTGCTCAGTGACCAGAGTATTGCATCTTCTTGAGTTACAGCAGTTATTAAACTAGTTGACAAGAGAGATGCAGTAGTTACCTTGAAAAGAGATTAATCTGTTGAAGGAGGACTTTCTGTAGCTCAGAAACTCCTCTTCCAATACACATTTTAGCTCTGGGTAGCTCTGGAAATTTATTGTATGCTCCACCATGAATACTCATAAACACTACAAGATTCATACATCTTTTTTTT
>VWZY01006658.1:265577-277613 GCA_013399075.1 Chloroceryle aenea | reverse complement strand
GGAGTGTGGGTTTGGTTTTTTTTTTGCTTACTGTGTCTCTTTCTGTGACTTCTGCAATGCACTGAGCTTTCAGCAGGTAACTGTGAAGCAGTGAACGCCCACTTACCAACTCATCCATAGGCAGGGCTTTTACTGTTTGTTAAAAATCTAAGCCAAGATAAATAATCCTTCAGCTGTGATTGTATTGAATTCAGAAGTGGAAGTTCCCATAGGAATACATTTACACCATATATGTAAATCAGAATTTCTGGTGCAGTGTACCGTTAATTTCTAATCTAAGTATAAAAATGATGTGTATGCTTAAATAAGCAGGAATTATGCTTTTAAACTTTTTGAAATACAATTTTTTTTTCCTTATCATTGATATACAAGGCATGTTTTCATAACACTTCTGCACTTATATCAACTATTATTGCTCCTACATTACCGGTGAGTAGTGTGCTAACATCTCTTTTGAGGATGAGTAATCTTCACTGTGACTAGAAAATGGAAGATAATACTAATTTTTCCCTTGAAAAATGACTATATGAAAATGCATCTTCCTACTCAATTTATTTGCCAGCTCTTGTATTCAGATTGCTTTACCGATTAAGAGTTGGGAATGTTTAATTCACATTGAATTCTGTTGCTGTGGTTAAGTTTTCAAACATTTCAACTTCCCATACATCCCAGCCTTGATATTTGAAAAGGGAACAGTATTTCAAATTCACTTTTCTGAAGCATGTTTAGGTGAAGGCATGTTTTCCTTATTGAAATAATGTCATGGGTGATTGATCAGGACTTTTATTTTGCTGTGTGATCAGTTTGAAATAAATACTGAGCTATATAAGACTATAAATGATTATGTGGAGTGAGCTCTTCTCTTTTAGGCTTGTGGTAAAACATTTCCTTTCGATAGTTAAAGGAAGGGCACAGTTTTGACTTTGTTTCAAAAGACTTGTTCCTCTATGGAACCAGGACACTGGGGAGGTTGCTGCAAACTCAGACTTTTTTTCAGTGTTTTAATGCAACAAAGAAGCAATCCCACAAAAATGGAATATTATTGTGCTTGCTGGAAATATATCCCTTGAAGTTATCAATACTGATAGTACAGAAATGAGCTTAGTGTGGTTAATTCAGATGGAGAAATAAGGTTGCAAAAGGTTCTTGAAGAGAAGCTTTTCCTTGAGAAACTAACTTAGAAAGCCCACTGTCTATGACAACAGCCTCTAGACACCAATGGACATGTTCAGTGGTGATGTAGATCAGTCCCCTGTGGCACGCTGGTGTATGCCCACAGCAGCCTGTTTCCCCATGACTAGCTGTCTCACGGTGTCAAGAATCTCTGCCAGGGATGGTTTCCTGGCAATATTCAGAACAGACACAATTCCATCAACTTTTCATTTCACTGCTAGACTAAACTGTGATAAGGAGGCCCTGAAAGTTCTGTGTCCTACTGATTAGGAGAAAAGCCCTAAAAGTACCACGTTCTACTGATTAGGAGAACTGTACTATTTTTTGGTTTATAGTGTATGTGAGAAGAAGATTTGTAAACACGGACTCAGCAATTCCATGGGGAAATAAATAAGCAGAGAGGATGCAATGTAAACTGGAATGCTGAAGTGCTCATACTTCAAGGGGTAGAGTGATTATCCTACTACCTGAGCGAGAGAGGATATGGCAGGTGTTTAAATGTCTGTATGTAGTGCATGTAAGCTCTTTCTTTTAGCTCTGATGTGACTTTTCCCAGTTTAATTTACATGGTATAGCTTTGAAAATAAAAAGGGAAGATATTGAAGAGCTATCATGGCAAGCTTTTCATATGGTGTCAGTTTGGGATAAAGGAATAAAAAGTTCTAATAATATCTTTCAAGCATTAATCTCTGCAAGATGTCGTGAAGACCAGAATTAGAGCAATATGTGGTCTATGCCATCTTTGACTGTTGTGACTCAAAGACACTTTTGATCACTTAAAAAAAGAAAATTCAACACTTAAAAAGCGCACAAACCAGTAGAATTTCCACAACAATCCAATTCCCCATTTACATCCCAACAGGGTCAGTTTTCAATGCATTTCACATAAGAAAAAATACACAGTTCTCACGATTGTTTGTGTGTGTCTCTCTCCATACCCCATGCTGTAAATATACCCCACAGTGTCAGATCCATGCTGTGACCAACAATATATGCCCAGTGGGCTAGCCTAGCAATATCTACTCTATGTTTTTTCCTCTGCATTTTCGCAAAGCTGCTTCTTCCTCTGTCTGAGCCTGGCAGTATGGCTTGCCATAGTTCAGGGGATTGTAAAGCTGTCTGTAAAAAGCATATTGGAATGCAGCATTTGGACTGGCAAATGAAAGCTCAGGCTCTCTACTGCAAAGCCTTTATTTTCTCAATGTTTGCAGTGTGTGCAGCAGGACAGAAAGCTGCACATTCACGTGGCTGTTTGTAGAACTCAGATAATGCAGTGGAATCTTAGTGCCTCACTTAAGGTGAGAATTTTGGCTCTTTTACTATGTGGCATTTTGCATTAGAGCTCACCTTAGCTTCCTGAGCTGTGCTGGATATCAAAGGAAAATGAAGTAAAACTCAGCCTAAAAGTCCTTTTAAAATATTGGACATGACAGCTTGAGTGCTCAGAAAGTAAGAATTTTATTTCACAAGAAGGGAAAAATTGTTTGAAATTTCTGTTGAAGGCAGCAAAATGGAGATGTCACATCCCTTTTAGTCCTGTTTTCATATGGTTCTGTGCATGCAGCACTTGGGTTGGTAATAATTTAGCAATGAGTATATCCAATAATTTGAGAACAGTCAACCCTTGTCTAATTTTGTGTTTAAGATGTTCTTGGAGTGGCTGCAGTTCTCGGTAATTTCATCCGTCACATTGCAAAGTTGGAGTTTGAAGTCTGACCTGTATGCATGTTTTTGACTAGTCAATTAAAGCTCACAGCTCTATTTCTGTTTCCTGCTTTGATTAACTGAACCTCCTGAAACACAAGTAATGGAGCATGAAGACTTCCTATTGACTTTCAAATAGGCTTTGCATTACTCAAGCCTGTTCATCTGAAAGGTTGCTCAAAAGATCCAGAGACACACCCAAGGTACAGTTACAAAAAAAGTGGCACTAAGAACTCAGACTACTCAGGGCATGTATTCAGTGTCAAACCTGAACCATTCTGAAGTGTTGCTTCCTCTGCATTTTCTCTACAAATACAGATGTAGGATAATTTCTAAACTTTACTACATGTACTTGACTAAACTGACATTTCTTAAATGTAAAGCATAATTCATTGCAGCTTGTGAGGCCTAATATTAGTGAAGTGTTTCTTTATTGGTTTTGAAAACAAACAGAACTGACCATAATGCATCTGCTAAAACCAAACTTTCCAAAGCTGTCAGTAATGAGAAGGGTAGAGAACTGTATTATGTATGTGCATCCATACTTGCTTTTACATATAAATATACAACATATGGACACTATACACATATCATTTCTATTTATTTTATCACATCAAATTGTTTAAGGAGAGTGCAGCTACTGGTTTTTAAAATATTTTTATTTTTGACTGCAGTAGTCGACATCCTTTTTTCAGCATCCTCTGAGTGAAAGACATCAGTATTCTTCAGTGATATTTTGTTTGAAAATCTCCTTCATTGTATTTAAAACAAAAATTTCAAACCCTTCAAAATAGAAGAGAAAAATTTTAATCTAGCTGTCATTTTTTTAAAGTTCTACTTCACTGAAGTATCATTATTTCTTTGTGAACCAACAAAAAATTTAAATATTTCAAAGATAACAGCCAGAAATATTTGTATGTTCCTTTCTTAATTGCAGTTTATTATTGGGTTGTCATCTGCTGCTTGTCATGAAGCAAGCTATAGTCCTTTCTAAGGAACAGTCATCAAATAGTATCAGAAAGAGATCTTTTATCAGTTGCAAATACATGATTAAGTGGAGTTATTTATCAACCTGTTGGGTCAAGAACATGAAACCTAATTGAAATCCAGAGTCAAGTTAGCCTTTGTTAGAGAGTTTATCAAATCAAAGTCTGCAAGGATCTTACAAAAAGATCATAAAGATTTCCAGTATGAATCTAGCTGGAATTCTGCCCTTGAATTACAGATTTAAAGTTCTGAAAAACACCGTTTCTCAGAAATATTTGTCCTGCTCTGCAAATACTCTGTAGGTAATTTGTGTCCCAACAGTTACACTCAGAATTCTGTGCTATAAAAAAAGAGGAGTGAAAATAATTTTTGCTTGCAAAATGAACCAGAATGCTGGAAAGCCAGACCATTCATTAGAATTGCTAGCAAAATATGTGGGGGTTGTTATAGTTCTTGCCTACCATTTGAGAACTCCCTTGAACAGGGATTTCATAGTTCCCATAGAATAGTAAAATGCATGCAGCTCTGTATGAAGAACTGCTAGAGCAGGGAGACCATGTTATCCTTTAGTGCCTACATTAAAACATTACATACAAAAGGAAAATTGAAGTTACAGCTTTTGTGGTTACTGGCATAGATATGCAATCAGCACATCAACTGATTTGCTGACATTTTTCTCAGTTCAGAGTAGACAACAGAAGAAAGTTCTGAGCAAATTCCAAAAGGCAGTCAGGTTTCACTTTACTGGTCGCAACAAAGCCTTGACTACAGAGGAGCATAACTGCCTCCCAGAAATTGCTGCACGGTATTATAGCTATAGCAAATATACAAAGGCATACAATTTTAATACCTTAAAAGCTTTGGAATGGCACAGCAAAAAGAGCTGTGTTTCAAAAGTCTGTTGGGAACGATACAAGTGTAACCTTGAAGTCGGATCCAAACTGCAGCATTACAGTTAAAGGACATGATACTCAGAATGGTGAAGACAGGGTTTCCAAATAGCAATTGTTTTTTACCATCACATTTACCACCTACCCTTCTCAGATAGACATCTGTCAATAGATTAGTGTCTTCCTCATAATTTTAAGAGAAATGAGGCTAGCGTGTGTGTGTGTGTGTGAGGTGAAGGTCATTGTGCTAGAGATATAAAAAAACACTTTTTCAATTAACAAAACACAAATGTAGTTTCATGTGTACAGTCAAGAAGTTTGGTAGTGTCACATCTGCAATTCATACAGCCCTTAGAATGTGAAATTCGTTGGCAAGATTGATTTCTAAGCTTTAAGAGTGAACTATATTTTACAAAAGTAGAAATTCTCTAGATCTTACTTTCTTGGTTCTTGAAATGTATTTACTCTATTACCACGTGCCTATTTACATTCGATCTAACTAGTTAGTGGGCTAGTTTTCACAAATACATTCGTGGTTTTTTTTCTATAAAGTTTTAAAATTAAACTGTTTACAAATATGCAAAATATTTTGTGAATGTATTGGCAATCTTTGAAGTCAGTATAAACTACATGCTTTATAATCCTGCTTGCATTTGCTTGGGATACTATAGGCAAAACATTGCTTACCTCTATTTCATTTGATGCCAATGGAAAACTTGAATGTAACGGGAAGCAGATTGCTGAGTATCTTCTGTGGCCCAGGCATTCCACTTTCTAGTATTTATAACTGCTCTCAGGGTTTCAATCACAAGAAGAAATGATGAATCTGTTGCTTAGCAAACTCCTTCCTTTATTAGCAAGAAAGACATTGCAGAAGATATGATTCAAATTAAGAAATTGGAACCAATGATTTTAGTGATCTGATTGTTTGAGTTCCTGATGACAGCTGAATGCTGGCTGGTGAGTATGATAAATTATCCACAGAGACATAAGAAGCTGGATACCTGCATTTATTTTCATTGCTAGGTCCCATAAAACCAGGCTCTGGTATTAATAGACTCATAGATCAATAAAATATTGACAATGTTATGAGAAAGTGCTAAGCATCAATGAGAAGACAGTTTCTAGTCAAACTACTAGTAAAATACAAATGCATTTATTTCAGGGCATGTTTTCCCCCCAGAGTCATTGTTACTGGTCTTATTCCTGTATCTGATTTGTTCTCTTGAACAGTCTCCAGTGGACACCATATTTAATATAAATGTTTCCAGTCCTGGGTAATCTACTGGAGTTAATAATGTAGTGGCAAAGTTTAATATTCGTTAATCTGGTTTCGGTTGGTTATCCTGAAAATAATGTCTGCTTGCCTTATTTGCAGCTCCAAGGACTATAGTGAACAGGTGGGGCATTTTCTTTCCAGGAAATGTCAGTTTGATGTCTGGAAGCAGCTGTAGTTTTCCCCGACTCAGTGCGGGTCTATCCTCTAACTTAATAGGAGCTCTAAATAGCTGACAGGTGATAATACATCTAGTCAGCTCAAAAGCATATTCTGAGTATACTGCCAGCTAGGCAATGGAAAAGTTCTGCTTCTGCAATGGTAATCTTAACGTGATCACCTTTTAGAGCAAGAAATCATGGTTACACTTTCTGATTAGTAAATCAAGTCAGCCACCTTCACTGATAAATGAACTTGGTACAGCTGCATGTATACAAACAGTATTTTGTAAAATAGCTGGTATATTGATTATCTGATATTAAAATTCATTTTCAGGGAAGAAGAGATTATTTAAATCTCCATTGTAGGCACCTCTTAAATGAAGGAGGGTAAAGAATTCTATAACTAATCTGACCTCTGATGTCAGCTTCAGAGCAAAGATTTAAGCCTAAACCAATAAGTAATTATTTTCTTCCAGAAACCCATTTTCACTTACTGAGCATTTTGAGTGGGCCAAGTGTGGCACCGTGAGCACAGTTCTTACAGGTTGAAAGCTTTTCCTCCAGGCTCTGGTAGTCTTTTGGTGACTTCTGCAGTCATACTAATTCCAAACTTGAATTATTTAGTTCTTCTGAGAAAAGAGTGGGAGGAGATGAAGATGAGGGAAGGGGAGTTCAGATAGTAGGTTTTTACTTGCTCTCAATCCTACTGTCTCCCTTCAGTCTCCCCTTGCCTGAAAGAGAACCATCTGTTTCTCTTACCTTCCAATTTTTCCCAACAGTTGGTCCAGCATTTAGAAAGCAATATTTTCTTCTAGATATAATAATTTGTTCTCTGAGAGCTGCATTGCTGAGGATGCTCAGCTAATACCCGACTTTGATTCCTGCTCCAGCTAATTCTTGCTGTATGTTACTGCAAAATGTGTACCCTACACTGAATATCTGATATCATACTGAGAAAACATCTAATGCCAGGTTATGGTCAATTCCTGGTTTGGATCATAGTCCACTTAGAAAGCAGATAATCCATTTTAGGGCTACCAATACCCATGGAAGCAAAGATTTAAATCTGAGGCAGACATTTGAGCTCCATTAATATGTAGAAGCAGCAGCGTAGCCATCAGCTTTATGGGACAGAAAAGTTCTTCACATTCCAACTGCATGCAAGGCAGGTGGGCTGTTTGGGTTAGCTAAAGAAAAGCCTGTGGGCACAAAGGATGTAGAAGGTGTGAGAGCTGAGCTGTACTGTGGATGTGTTTTCGAGCTGAGCTGTACTGTGGATGTGTTTTCTTCAGCGATGGCAATCAGACATCCCCAGTCACAGAGGATCCCCTGTCTCTGAGGCCAAAGCAGTTCTAATATGTAAAGAGGAAGATGGGACATTCACCTCTATGGAGGCAGTGCACAGACGTGGTGCATGTGGTGCACCAAAGCCTCATTCTTCTAGGGCTGCCCACAAGACTGTCCTCAAAAGGAACTGTGTAATGGTCAAGATGATCGATGAGAAATGATACTCACCCTGTTTAGGGATCCTACATTTCCTCCTGAAATGCAATGGTTTTTGCTCTTCGTGGTTCCACTTAGCAAAAAAAGATGGGACCTGTATTCCCTTTGCCTTCCCTGATGTAACCAGGCAAGCTGGACTATAAGGATTTGTCCCTTTGTATGTTTGCAGTAGTGCAGAAATGTAAACTTGATTTTCATGAACTTGCTCTGTTGTGGAAATATCTCCAAAAAGAATATGCTCTTGACTATGGTAATATAGCTTAATATATGATATCAAATATGAAGAAAGAAATGTCTGCTCAGTTTGCAATACCTTGTTGTATACCCATTCTGGGTGAAAAAGATCTTGGAAACTCATTTTCGGATGTGCAAAGAACCAGAAGCCCTAAGGAACAAGTATTTAAACCTCAGTCCTGCAAATATTCAATTAGATTCTTTTTATTATCAGAAAATCCAAACGAATTTCACTGCATGGTGGGTAAATAATTTGCTAAACCCCACTTTTTTAGAGCAACTGTGATTTTGAGCTGCATAAAGTGATATTCTGAATAACTCACCGAATGGATGGTTCTGCCAGTGGTCACCGTGTACTGCAGGAATGTAAACTGTGTCTGTAGATAACAGACAGACAGACTGACTGACCAACCAACTGACCAACTTTATTTGCCAAGCCTGAGATTCAAGGAAGAAAAATCACTGGCAAGTTAAAACCTCCTGAAAAACAAGATTTAAAATAGAAAGGATGACACAACTCTAACAATAGCATTGTGAATGGCGACATTGTCATTCTGAATGGAGAGCTGCTTGAGTCAAATTGAATAACAATGCTCTTTTTCTTCATTAAGGCCATTAAAATCTGTAAGACTATGGGACCTGGATAGACATAAAGGTTTTAAAAAGCAATGAGGAGAGACTAATGCTCATTGCTGTGTACTTACTTGAAGAGCCCAATTAAGTAAAAGTTTGTTCTAATTTGTGCTCTCTGGAAAATCTAAACAGAAAAGCCTCATTTTTGCTCTTGCATCAGTCCAGAAAAAATCTCTACAATTTTTTTCTCGGTATCACCATATAAATATTACAAATCGTTTTTGGAGTGCAAAGTTATTTTTACTATTTTAGCTGGAGATAAATGTTATTTGTGCATAACATCAAAATATAAGAATTCAGCAAGTGTTCCGTGCCTCACAATGCTGTTTCAATGGAATGTCTCTGGGAATACTGCAGTTTCCTATTGTTTTTTTGGAAGTGTTAATATTAGCATGAAATGTGATAAGAATTATTTAAGAACCTAATTGCATGCTCTCTGTTTGGCATTTGAATTTTGCATCTTTGGAATTTGTCTTTTCAGAGTGCTTTATGTAGTTTCTATTAATACCCTGTAATTTTATAATTGTAGTGGGAGGCTAAGGAGAATATGGAACAAGGAAAGATTTGCATATTTCTTTGATACAGTAGTTTGTGATAGGCTCTGGCATTTTTTTTTCCCAGACTGATCTTAAAAAGCAGTTTTGCTAAGGCTGGCATGAACACCACGGAGCATGGAGAGACCAGATAGGAGGCTAGCCACCCTTTATTCCATTCATTTGTCATATGACTAAGGGAAGGTTGAATCAATCGATCAAAGCTCTGCAAAGCAGCATTAAGCAATGTAATTCTTCATTAAATCTTGCTCTAAATGTAGATGGCAGCCTGAAGAAAAGATCTTTTAAACTAAATCTTACCTTGAGAGCAGAAAAAAATGTAAAAATATTGCTTTTTCTTTTGCTATGACTATGCTAAAAAGCACAGCTGAAAAAAAATTGTGGCTGTGACTTCATGTTTGAGTTTTTGCCTGTTAAAACATATTACTACAGGCCTCTGTTTTTTGCACTTGTAACCCGAGTAAGAAAATGGCATGCAAGAAAGAAATCTTCTGGAAAGATTGGCTAATGGCTATGTAAACAGCAAATGCTTGCCACATATGGGCATTGGGAGATTTTACTGCAAAGGCTCAGTGACTACTGTGAACAGGGTAGAGCTCTGAAATGCAGCAATGAGGCAGATCTTTCGGGTCAGGCTTGAAGCAGTTTGGCAATGTCCTTCCTGGAGGCTTTGGGACGTTTTACTCAGGACCTATGCGAAAAAAATAAGACGAGGCTGTACTGTGGTGCTTGGGTCTTCTGTAAGGGCCTGGGGTCATGTGATTGAAGGGAACACATAACCAACAAAACAGGGCTTGAGCAGAGTCACCTCGAGCATTTGCATGTAAGCAAGGAAGTGTCTGCAAGGCACCATTATGGGGAACCCTCTCCCCGACCCTTTCTGGGAAATCCACACGCCAAGGTGCCTCTCTGAAGTGCTAACACGTGCAGTGCGGGGGATTTGCGCGATGAATTAGAGATCTGTGTGCAGATGCAGGGCTGTGGTCTTGTTGGGATGGCTCACAGGTCTGGAGTGCTGCAACGAGGACGTAGCTGGAGTGCGTGGAGCTCTGCTTGGGGATGGGTGATGAGCCAACTGAGAGCTTACAGGATGGGAGACGACGTAATTAATGGGTGTCTGCTGTAGGCTGCCTCATCAGGAAGAACAGGTAGATGAGGCCTTCTGCAGAAGTAGTCTTGCATTCATGGACCCTGGTCCTCATATGGGATTTTAACCACTCCAATGTCTACTGGAGGGACAACACACCAGGGCAAAGGGATATTCTAGAAGGCCATTGATAACAACTTCTTGCCAAAAGTGATAGAGGAACCAATGAGGGAAGGTCATCTGCTGGATTTCATACTTACAAAGAAGGGCTTTCTGGGTCGTGAAGGATGCAAGCCTTGGTTGCAGTGGCTAAGAACTGGTGGAGTTTAAGAACCAGAGAAGAGGGAGCAGAGCTAAAAAAAAGTATCACAACTCTGAACTTCAGAAAAGCAGACTTTAGCCCCTTCAGAGAACTGCTTGAAAGAGTCCTATTGCATAAGGCACTAGAGGAAAGGGCAGTCCAAGAAAGCTGGTTGCTATTTAAGAATCACCTCCGCCAAGCTCAAGAGCAGTCTAATCCAAAGAGAAGAAAGTCAAGGGAAAATGCCAGGAAGCCTGCATGGACGAGCAAGGATTTCCTGGCCAAGCTCAAACATGAAAAAGTAATATAAAGAAGGTGGAAGCAGGGACAGGTAGCATGGGAGGAATATAGACACCCTGTCCCTATGCAGGGACACAATGAGGAAAGACAAAGGCCACCTGGACCTAGATCTGGTAAGGGATATCAAAGGCAACATGAGGGCTTCTGCAAGTACCTAAATAGCAAAAGGAAGACTGGAGAAAAGATGGGCCTGCTGCTGAATGGGACAGACCTGGTGACATGGAACAGGCTGAGGTACCAACTGTGTTTTTTGTGTCAGTCCTCACTAGCAAGAACAGCCTTCAGCCATGCAAGGCCCTGGCGGTCGGGGGAAAGTCTGGATCAAGGAAAACATACCCTTGGTGGAAGAGGATCAGGCACGGGAATACAAGCTGTGCATACATCAGTCCCTGGGCCCTGATGGAGTGCACCCACAAGTGCTGAGGGAGTGTCTGACGGCACCACAAGACCACTCACAATTATCTTTGAATGATCATGGCAACCAGAAGAGATTCCTGAGGGCTGGAGGAAAGCAAACGGCACCCCTCTTTTCAAAAAGGACAAGAAGGTGGACCCAGGAAACTGCAGGCTGGCCACCTTACCTTGTTTCCTGGGATGGTAACAGAGTAAGAGGCAATGGGCACCATGTGAACATCCAGAATGCTTCTTTACTGTCAGGGTGACTGAGCAGTGGCACAGGCTGCCCCTAGGGTTGCAGATTCTGCATGCTCAGAGGTAGTCAAAGGTCATCTGGACATGGTACTGGACAACCTGCTGNCGGGGCGGCCGTTGGTCGCGCGGGAGCAGAGCGCTTCAGGCTCCTCAGCCTCACGGACAGCACTGAAACCTCCGCGTAGGTCCCACAGCTGAGGGGAAGGGCTCTTCCGAGCTGGTGGGTGCCCGACTCAGGACTATAAACAGCTGCTCCGTCTAGGGAAGCCCCGGTGATGTCTGCTGCATCCACCCAGGCAGAGCTGGTACCGAAGGAGACCTCAATCCAGGCAACAGCTGTAGGGATCACCTCAACCCTGCTTCTGGGGAAAAGGTAAGTTCCCGCACAAGCGTGTGCAGGTTGGTGACTTGTTACATCAGGCAGCATTGTTACAAGAAATTGTTGAAAAGCCGTGTTGGAGATAAATGGGTTGTTTCACAAGCACATTCCTGTTGAGGACACCACCGTGAATGAGGTGCCTTGAGCACTTTGTGACCCGCAAAAGCAAGACTCCCCTTCAGTCTCCACCTTCCTTAATTGCA
>VWZY01006658.1:253028-265563 GCA_013399075.1 Chloroceryle aenea | reverse complement strand
GTACTGGACAACCTGCTGCAGGTGGCTCTGCTTGAGCAGGGGGGGCAGGACAAGATGACCTGAAGAGATCCTTTTCAACCTCAAGCACTCTGTGAGATGACAAGAAAACTGAAAAAGGCTTCAAAATACTGTAACGGTCCTGAAAGGACCGAGAAGACCAGCTCCCGTGCTCCAAGTCTGCCCGGCGCCCGGGAACCGCTGTGCAAAGGGCCGGGGCAAGGTGCTCTTCTGGGGGCTTTTCTTAGCCGTGAGAGCGGCTCGGCCGTACCGGGGGCCAGCAGCGGGTGGGCGGCTGCTGGGGCGGCCCGGGCAGAGCAGCAGCACCGGCGGCAGCTCTGAACGNGCACATTCCTGTTGAGGACACCACCGTGAATGAGGTGCCTTGAGCACTTTGTGACCCGCAAAAGCAAGACTCCCCTTCAGTCTCCACCTTCCTTAATTGCAGCCACAGATAGAAGATTTTAACAACCACAAACATTCACGAACAAGGGCTGCAGGAAGTAACTGCAAAAACAGCACATGGTAAACACCCCACAAAGACAGGAGGAGTTGCTTGTAGTGGGTGACTCGCTGGTAAAGGGCATGTCTGCTGACCCAACAGTTGGGAGAGGTCTGCAGAGATGAGAGAGGTGACAGGTGTTATTGCTGGGATACTCTCCATAATCTTTGAAAGGTCATAGAGAACAGGAGAGGTGCCTGAGGACTGGATGGAAGACAATGATACTCCAGTCTTTAAAAAGAGCAAGAATGATGACCCATGAAACTACAGACCAGTTAGTCTCCTCTCCAGCCCTTGAAAAGTGACCTTATGAGGAAAGGCCAAGGAGGTGTCATTTAAATATGAGGAAAGATTTCTTTATTGTAAGATGATGAAGCCCTAGAACAGCCTTCCTAGGGAGGTTGTGGAGTTTCCTTCTCTGGAGACATTCCAACCCCTTCTGTGTAATGTGCTCAAGGCAAACCTGCTTGGGGGTGTGTGTGTGTGTGTGTGTTGGACTAGGTGGTCTCCAGAGGTTCCTTCCCAATTCCAGTGGTTCTGTGATTCTGTGAAAGAAGTGGGGTCTCTGCTGTGCCTTTGGCAAGGATGAAGTAAATGTTTCTGGAGATTTCCTCAGTAACGAGTGGCAAAAATCAGCTTCTACTCTGTCTACTTTTTTAGTGTTGGAGAGGATGCCCAGGATAGAGCAAATCTTGGGGCATGACAGAGGGGAATAATACAGTTATTCATGAAAGCAGGCATCTGAGTAATGTTCAATTTGCATTTCCAGTGACTGTCCCCTTTCCTCAAATAATATTACCTTCCTAAATTCTCTACAGCTTTTGTATTGAAATTGTTTTAACCACCCTATTTATAGAGCTAAATACAGACCATAAATGGAATAATATTTGAGGTGAACTCAGATAAACAGGTTGTATCAAGAGGAGGAAGCTACTGTGATTTAACAAGGGAATGCAGTCTAGTATATTTTTTGTTGGTTGTGTTGCATCCATGCATGGCTCATAGCCATCACAGTAATTCTGAAGACAACTTTCTATCAACTAGTAATAGTAGGCTTTAAAAAAAAAAAGGTTTTGTACTGTGCTGCGTTTTCTTTGCATGCTCTGAAACGATCAGGAAAGATAGAAATAATTGCTGCAAGTCTCTGCAGTTTGCACAGAAGTTTCCCACTTTCTGAGAGCAGATGTCTGATGTCATGAATGTACAGATCAGTGTTTAATCTTCATAGTTTCTCAGAGCAGAATTATTCTAAATAGATTTTTGTACCTATGAGAGCTGTAAATACAGAGAACAAGAGAATTTAGAAGCCCCCAAAGCATAAAATATTTGTATGCATAGTTATTCATGTAGTCCAGTTAATTTCAACAGAAGACTTGAGCGTTGTTTTACCAAGACTCAGCCCTTGGTAAAATAGCAAATCCTTATAGGATGTAAGATGTGTTTGGTGCTACCTTTGTACTGATTTTCAACCGACGAGTTGGGTTTTGCTGAAAATTATTGAAAAATGTGCTTTGCAAAGTGGAAGAAAATGCAATGGGATTTGAGTAGTATGCGTTATCTATTAAATTCTTGATACAGCATTTTGACTTCTGTTTCATCACCTGACTCCATGGCCACTTTCTCTGCAAGAAAATGTTGTCATTTCAGGAAATTACGCGTTTTGTTGAATGGTTGGAATTTGGGTGAGTAAGGATTACTCGCATGAGAAGATTTGGTAGCAGCAGCTACCCAGATGTGTGGCTATGTTTGCATGTTTCAGGAGCATTCTATGGGTACATGATCTAATATTCTGTTGTGACATTTTCTCAGCTTGTCAGAGTGCAAGGAATTCTTGCTTCAGATGCAGCAGTAGAAATAATATTGTTCTTTAGCAAACAGTTTTAGGCAGATTGCAGAAGTCTGTTAGATATTAATTCCATTAAGGCTGAATCTTCAGCTGAAATTGCCATGCTATGTAAAAATAATTTAATTTATTTAACAAGGGCTACAGTGAATTATATATATAAACTTGTAAGTAGTATTCTAAATTATAAAGCAAAGCTTATAATAATTGTATACTTGAGGGTGATAGAGATACAAAGGAGAAGAAAAGATCATATATATTTTGACATAAATGTGTGTGTATCTGCGGGTGTTACTCACATGCACATAGGTATATAAGTATATATAAAACCAAACCATGACTAGTGAATTGGGGAAAAAAAGCTGAAAATAAACTGGTCTTGGCAGCCAGCCTACAGATGTTGTCTTTGCTCGTCCAAATTACTGCTCTTAGGAGTTCCTTCATCCTTGTGCGTGAACCTGTTTGTGTCTCTCTTTCCTGGTGGTCTCATAACTTCAGTTTCATAACTTTGGGCTTTAGCAGCACGGAGTTATGACTGGCTATGTTGTTGATATGGATTTATACCTGTTCTGGGCATTGGGAGAAGCTGGTTACTGGAGCAGAGAGTAGCATGATACATTAGCAAGGAAGTGCAGATGCAGTGGTTGTGTCCTCACTGAGTAAGATTGGAGATGGAAAATAATTTAGAATATTAGGAAAGAACTATAGAGCTTGTTCTTCATTTGCTGTGCTGCTTTTTAAGGGAAATAAACCTTTTCACTTTATTTTTTTTCTTGCTCAATATTTTTTTTCTCTCCTTTCTCATGTGACCCATCAGCCATGTGGCTATTTTGCAGAAAGAAAAAAGACAGATATATGAGTAGGAAGGGAGTGAGAACTCAATATAACTACTTTTTCCTTTCATATATATCTTTTCCTGTGGTGTATTTCCCTCAAGAACATTCACAGGTTGAAAACAACATAAGGGCTACTGAAAATATGTAGCAATGTACTGCGTGCTTCTTATCCTCATTAATTCAAGACGGATAGCATTTGAATGTAAAATATCCCTCAATATCACTACAAAAAAAAGGAAATACAAGATGAACAATGCAGTATTTGTTTCACTGGGCTTAGTGCGAAGTTCAGTGCACTGCAAGGGATAAATATTCAGAGGTACTCAGAATTCTCACTCTGCACACTAGAGGGTTCAAGAGAAAGCTCTGTGGGATGGCTGATGTGCTCTTCTGAACCGGGTGGGCATGTAGACAATATTGCTAACCCCTAGCGGGAGAGGGCAGCCACTGCAGCGAGCTAATTGCTGTTCATACCAATGGTGGACTAGGTGTTAAACTGCCATTAAAAGAGTTTGGTGGGAAACTGAACGTTCCTCTGCAAGAATAGCAGGTGAATCAAGACCTCAGCTACCACACAGGCACTTCAGCTGTCCACGCTGTCTAGGCCACCATCAAGTGTGCCTATGCTCTGATGA
Organism: Chloroceryle aenea; assembly: GCA_013399075.1. Taxonomy (NCBI): domain Eukaryota; kingdom Metazoa; phylum Chordata; class Aves; order Coraciiformes; family Cerylidae; genus Chloroceryle; species Chloroceryle aenea. Next base: position 261,750 of record VWZY01006658.1, on the reverse strand, counting down.
GAAGTTGGTGTGTTCTGCACTGGCAGCTGGTATCAAAACCGTTAGTGAGTTTATGCAGAGTCCTGCCTCTTTACTGCAGGCAGTAGATAGCACATTTGCCCATTGTGATGCTGAAAGGCTGTTTTTTTCCAAATGAAGCACCTGGGCACCTGACTGTCCAGTCTTGACTAGCTCAGGACTTTCTTCCTGTGCTTCCAGTTCTTTTTTCTAGGAAGGCCAATTGCAATGACCAAGATCAATCACCATTTTTAGATTCCTGGCACACATACGTAAAGAGGAATCACTTTTTGTCATGCTTCTATTAATGCAATCCTATGGTGAAAAGGAGAATGCAATCCAAAATACAGAAACCCCAAATCTTCAAATGCAAATGCCCTTGCAAATGAACCCTCTACTCCCATGGATAGAAAAGATTCAGACTTAGATTCAGAGTATGTAGCCTGGCCCTGATTCTAAGTATAAGAAAGCTTACTGTAAGACCAAAATCAAATTAATTTCTGTGTTCAGAAGATAGTTACCATCAAATTTTTCTCCGCACCATCTAATTTCATTTTAGGACTTTTGCATCTTAGCTAATAAAGAATATTGACACAGCAGATCATGTTGGGCAGAGAACAACTCAACTTTGCTGCCTTTAAAATGGTTGTCTTCCAAACACTTCTGGGCAGAATGGCATGAATGGAGTAACAAACCAGACTTCTAGCTGCAAATACGTATTAGAAGGCTTTATATTAGTGTTAGAGTATGAGGGTTGCATTGTTAAAGAAGGACAAATGTGCTAAGAGCATGAGAGAGGCTTTATTTTGTGAATATTTAATTCCTAATGAAAGAAATGTAGCATAAGAAAGGAAGTAATTCTTTTTCCTCATCTCAGACTGCAGGTTAATGTCAGTATATCCAAGTGCATTTACAATGTGGTTTATTCTAAAAGCACTCATTTACTTGTACTACAACATTGTTTCAGTTGTTTCACTTCAGGCTGCTATTTTTATTTCAGGGAATCCAAATTAGAACCCTTGTGAAGTCTGCGATGTTTCTAATAATTTACACAAGATTTCTCTTTATAATTCCTTCATGATTGTTCCAAGGGCTTTTATTTGATTTTATGCTGCATAAGATTGGATCTCAATATTACAAATGTTTTCATTAGGACTGGTATATAAGCCTGCTAGGGCAAGATACCACCTGGGTAGCATTGCTTGTTTTGAGTGAAATGTACTCCTAGGACAAAGTGCCAGGACAAATAATTCAACCTTTCTATCACAGGAGTATCAAGCACATGTCTGATGTGCCACTTCGAAACCCATGAAACCACTTCAAAGACAACTTCTTAACTGTGGCCATTCTCAGAAGAACTGTTACGTTTGTTACAGCTCCCGTGTGCCACGCCACAAGGCTTGAAAGCCCAGGGAGACCTACTGTTGTACCTGCAGGAGCCAAAATGCTCTCCAGCTTCTGCTGTCACTCCTGCAGCAGGCTCTGCAGAGGTGAGGCCTCATGGTCATTGTGTTTTCCTGTAGAGCCCTCACTCTGATGCACCCGCCGTTAAGTGGTCCCTTTTGAACAAAACTCAGGACCTCCAGTTCTGTCCCATTGAAATCTCATCTCTCTAGCACTTTTACCTTTTGGTACTTTACATCTAATGTATTTCTTCTTGGAAAACTGAATTCAGGACCACATACTCAGATTACTCAGACTTTCCAAATTAAGCCACTCATCTCCCACATGTTAACTAGATGATTTAGAGGCTACTCCACAGTTAATTTTACCCAGGAAACAATAGAGGTGAATATCCTCCTGTGATAAATTTGGTGAGTTTTGCTTTAGCTTGGTTGTGAGGAATGGCTGGGACAGGGAGAGTATGAATTTATATTCATTATGTAATGTGTATTTTATATTATAGGGAATGTATTCCAACAGCAGTGTTATTGTACAGCATTATACAACAGAAAACGTGAGCAGTAGCGCTTGCAGGACCCGTGAAAAACCCAAAGATAATGTCTTTCCATCTTTCTACCAACATTAGTCCCACACCAATAAGACCACCCTTCATTGGCAAATGCAGTTATCTCGCTTGGCATCTGAGAAGCTTAAATAGTAACCAGTCTGTGGCTTTTTCTGTTCTCCTTAATACACAGAGGATTACCCTTGTCAAGGACTACATAAATAGAAAATGTGATGGCTTTGCTTTAACTACACTAAGCCCGTCTTTCTTTTTTTTCCTGGCAACAGTTTTAAGCATCAGTGTTGCATCCATATTAAGCGTGAATTCTCTTGTGTAAATCCTATTAAGGTTAATAGAATTTTAGTTTTACTGCTTAATAAATTTCAAAGTGGATTAACTTTTGAGAAATACATAATCAGCCATAATGCACAGAGCACAAACCCATATCAGCATACATATACTGTAGCTAAGGTATGGGAGGTGCTAATGGAGACATGATGAAGCAGCTTCTGTATTGCGTGAGAGGAAAATAAACAGGAACAGAATATTTTCAAGCTTGTCACTTAGCTAGTATTTCAGTATCATTTGTCTTTTATTGTTTGTTCCTTTCATTTGTCACTTGTACTCATTTTGAAATTACGTTCTTCCAGCTTCTGATTTAAAGTAATAATGGAAGATTTGAGACACTGTCTCTTCTAAGCTGTTAGATCATAATGCAGTCTTATATACATAGTAATCACTGGCGAAACTGGGTAGTGAGAGAGCTGGTGCACAGCTACAGGCCTTTTAACAGGATCATAGAATCGTGTTCTGAGATGATGCCATGACTTTGTCACATATGTAACAGTGTATGTATTCAAACTTTGTGAATTAGAAATTGATGTATAGTACAGACTATAAACTGTAGTGTGGGCTATGTGTAACTTCCTCTAAAGTTACCATATTTGCCTCTCAGGGGCTTTCAGTGTCTTACGTCCCTCCAGTTGCCTTTCTCCCAGTGCTGTCACATTTCATTTGCCCACTTTAAAAGATGTGTTTGAGGTAGAGGAACCTTTTTTTCATGGGAGGCAGGTGGCACTCCTGAACTTTTGGTCAGTGGTGCTGCTCTGAAGTCAAGGTGAGGCTGTGTCTCCACATGTTGGCAGCCTTTCCCCTGATCCTCAGTGGGGCAATGCCATTCCTCATGAGTGAGGGGCAACCCTCTCTTCTCAACCCCAAATTTAGCTAACAAAAGGTCTAGGCTTTCAAATGCTCGCCCATCTCTGCATTTCTGCTGTGTTTCTTTGCTTTTTCCCATTTTTCCCATCCCTCTGTACATCTCACTTGTTATTTGTGTTGCTGGTGTGGTGAGTGGGAAATCTGCCTGTGTGTAGCTGTAAATTGCAGCCATGGTTGTGAAACAGCAGACTATTGGATTATTAGTTATATTCAGGAGACTGACCGAAAATGTCATTACAGGTTTCCATATTTATTATCTCAGAGAATTCCATATCCAGGATGATGATGATTTTTTTCTTTACATGCTAGCTCTGTAACTCTGTGATCTGAAAGTCAAGCTGTCATCTTTGCTTTTAATGAATTTTTTGCATCAGAAACTTACGTTACAATATTGCTGCTAACTTGAGCCAACATAGGACTGACGCTGTTTTTAGAGCTCCATTGCTTCTGCAGAGATCTGCAGTGAGAAAGGAAAGAAGTAAAAAATAAAAAACTGAAGTTGTGTGGCGTTGGGGTTTTTGTGTGTGTGGTCTTTGTTTTCGTGGGGTTTTGTTGGTTGGTTGGTTTTTTTTTAATAAAAATAGTGTTTTGAGCTGAAGTAGTTTCAGGAACACCAGTGGTTCAAAAATAACATGGTGTGTCTTCATAGTACTTCTTAATGACTATAACTATCTTTCTAATGTCTAATGGCAGTAAACAGATGCAATAGCATTCATCTAAACAGACAAGGTGACTTATGCTTCTTTAATGCACATATATTAAAATAGAAAAGCAACTTAAATATGATTCATCCATCCTAACAAGAGTTAGCTGGGAAGCTTGAGAGCTGTCCCTCACAATTTCAGCCTTCTTGTGAAAGGACCCAAAACTGACCCTGTTTGCTTTACCTTCCAGTGTTCCAGGTAATACTTGGTTTCATTTTCAATTTCAGCTGTGTTCAGTGGTCATCTATGCAAAATCTGAATACTTGTAATTGTGATCCTATCTAAAAATTATTTCCCTTAATAAACATTTGTAGTTATTCATCTTTGTGACAAGAACTTGCAGTTAGATTTGTGCTGTGTGACAGTTGTACAATTCTGCCTTCGGATGAAGCTACCCCAAACTGAACAGAGTTCAGCTGCTGTACCTCTGATGCTAACCAGTGTAACATGTATATTTGTTGCTGCAGTTTAAGCATCAAGTGATCGACATTTTTTTCTATAGCTTTAAAAAATAGATACTTAACTGCAAAAGGCTTCAGCATTATCCTAACTTTCAGGATGAGGAAACTGGGGCAGATGAACAAGGCTATCTGTTACAATTTGCTACCACAGTCACAAAGTGTGGTTGAGGTATTTATCAAAAGCAACAGTGGCAGAAATGGATGCATCAGAACCAGTTCACTTACATGATCTGGCTTAGACTAGCTGACTTTATTTTTCCCACAGGAAAAATATTCAGTATCAGTATCTCATCACGTGTCATTAAGAAGTTGTAAAGTGGCTGCCTCTGCTGTGCAGGATACTTGTAACAGCTTTGTGTGTGAAGACTGCAAGTTAATTTTTAGGTAGAATGGATTTATCTTGGAGAGCTGGCTTAAGACAGGTTTTTGTTTATCTGCTCTCTAAGTATCTTGAGGAGTGATTGTGAAGGATACTTTGTGTAGTCAGTTTTTCATTGGTTTAACAACATGCTGGTTCTTGTTTGTTGATTTTTAATGAAATACTTCTGGTGGTGTTTCCTGTACTTCCCACTACTCAGTCCCACTTCTGACACATCAGTGCTGATGAGACTTTGAGAAGCCACAAGTACTTTATCCAACAAAGAGTATATGTGAGGCAGTTTTCATGTGCAAAACCCAAAGAGACCAAGTGCACCATGCAGAGGAAGAAATCAATTTCACTTGATCCTTCTTATCTGAACTGTTCTCTAAACTACCGAAGGTCCATTTTTTTCTTAACTTGAGCAGAATAGATAATAGCAAAGTTTAAATATATGTATTATTTAAATCTTTATTTGGTAAAGGATTAGTTTATACAGTTCAGCTCTATGGATATGGGTCTATTTTCCACAGATCCTGCCAAGAGAGTTTCCATTCTGGGGCTTCCTGCTTATTTCTTCCAGATGCTTCTCTTTCTTATCCCTTCTGTTGTTATTCTCCTCCTGTCTCCTTGTTTTCACTACTGATGGAGGAGAGGCTTGGTTACACTTTGAAATCATAATATAAATGTTCTTGGCAATTGTTTCTTTCTATACTCTTTATAATTATTCTCCAGCTATTCCAATTGTATTTTCTAGTTGGAGACAATCACTGAGGACTGCATTGCTCAGTCAGAATGTTAAGGGTGCAAATAATATTCCAAGAGGAATCATAAGGAACATGTTTGACAAAGAGACATAGCAAGAGTAACACAGTGGCCAAAATGGTGTTGGCTGTGTTGACCGGAGTGATGCAGGAAGGAAAACTCTTTAAACAGCTCTTTATTTCCTACCTAGTCCCTAACCTACCCCACAAAGTCTCCTGCCAGTCTCACCTGCAAGTTCACCATCAGCAAGAATGGCATTTGTGGGACTTGTTGACCCAACCTTCTTCGGTGGTGTGGTACTGGTTAAATGCACGAAGCAGGGGTGTGCATGTGTCTGAGTGGATCATTAGAATCCTTTCGGATGTTAGTGATGGTTTTAGTGATGGTTTTAAAAGAAAAGTTACTTCATGTTGCTCGGCTACCTGTTACTCCAATGGCATTAATCCTAGTCTTGTCAGGTTTGAACTGGTCCTTCTTCCTGCAAAAATAACTGGCGTGGAGACAGTCAAGTGCTATTTTCTCACATGTCAAAGTATTTGCAGAATGAAGTCCTTTGTTTGTTTGTTTGTCTCTGTGTGTATGTTTGTTTTTTTCTACTTTTGGAACATATTAGAAAGCATCCTGCTCTTGTTATTTCTTTTGAATAGTCTATTTTCTGTAGAAAGTAATATCCACATGGTAAACTCCTATTCATCAAAACTGTGCCAAATATGTGCCATTTTAAAGCTAAATATATGTTATTTTATTTTACTTTAAAGCAAGCCAAAATACATACCAAGAACATAGCTCTGGATGGTGTTGGTCTTATTTTCAAATGAGTATTTACTGTGTGAGGCACTTCTGTGCAACAAGCTGCATTGGTAAGGGGATGCTTTATGAATTCAGTACACAAAGCAGTATTTCTTCCTCCTCTTGCTGTCAACTTACCTTCTAATTGTGAAAATACGTATTTTCCTAGGTGAAACATATGAAGCTTGACCTTGTGTGCCCAATGTGGCCATACCCATCTCCCTATCACTCCTCTTTCACTTGCATTTTAGGAGTGTTTCTCCAGGGGACATAAAGATTATGAAAATGTGTTCAGTTTGGGGGAAACTGTGTCAACTTTTCTATCTTTCTGTAGGTATGACTGGCTCATGTACAAAAGTGTATATTTGGTCCCATTTTTATCCCTTGATGGGTGATAATAAGTCTTTCCTCTTGTCATGTGCTGGTGGTATTATTCTTCCTTGACTTGGTCAGGATGAGAAATTTCATAAACAAGCTCTCCCATTCCACTACTATATATCAAACCAAGGTTCCACTTCAGGCCAGAACAATAAAGTAGGGAGATTCTTGGACTTCCATGCTAAATATCTTCCTTTTCCATTCTTTTGCTTTATAAAATCTTAAAACTTGCTGTTGCTTTTTACATATATGGCTCAACTTTTCCTTTTCCAAAAAATAAAAAATAAAATTACTGAGCATCTGTGTTAGCAAATGCTGAAACTAAAAACTGTGTAATAGCATGGCAAGGATGTGTTATGAGGTTTATAAATCAAAAAATAAAAGTTTTATAAAGAATGGAGAGTGATCCAAACAAGCTAGAATTTCTTTGATCACGTGGAAAATAGTTCTGCGTGGTCAGCAAATTTACTTAGGGGAATCCAGTGATTGTAAGTAGGAATAATTTAACAATTTCACCTCCTACTTGGACACATGAACTGAGCTCTGCTTGCAAGTACAATGGGATTCTGTAACCAGATCAAGTAACTCTGGCTAATTGTTTCTTTAGAATATGATCTTGATCTCCTTGAAACAGTCTGAAAATTCATCCTAGGTTTTCAAATAGTCTCAGCTGGGAAAAGACGTTTGTCAGTTGCCATAATAAATGTGAAAATCCAGCAAGTTACATGATTTTTAGACCATTTTTTTAAATGTGTATCAATTTGCATATGATAAGGTCAATCAGTGTGCAACATAACACAGTGTGACCAAAACACTATGACATAATCAATTGATTTACAAAAATGTACCAGGTAGTCACCTTCCTAAGGCAACATATAAACCAGTGGGTTTCTTTTTATAGGTCTTTTTTGCTTTAAGGGACAAATCTTTATTCTGACAGCCTTCCTGTAAATGGAGAGACAACACCCTTCTGTAAAAATTCAGTAAACATTTCAGAATTTGGTGTCTAAAAGAGTAGGTGGCTCCTCTAATTTTTCTCAATGGATGCAAGGGTACCTCTGCCCCTGAAAGTGGCATAAATCTGTTGTGCAACATGGAGGCGAGTATGGAGGACTGCAGGCAGGGCTTGTTTCTTTTGTCATGTATAGCACAGCTGACAACTGATGCAAGAAAATTGTTAAGGGATATTATTTTCACAGAACTTTCTTCCCCATTGCCACACAGGCACATTAGCAGCTGGTTCAGCATCCAGCCCACCTGGAGGCGAGAGGCAATGGGGACCCTCTAAAATAGATGTTCTGCTTACAGAGAAGTGTCTATCCACTGCCAGCTGATGCCCTTTAGGAGTTTCCAACTGTCCATCCCAGCTGTTCGTGCCCCTTCTGCCAAAACAAGGTGCTTAAGCATCTGGCAGAAGGAAGTCAATTGATTATAATTTCTAAGTTTAAAAATGCCTGACCGGGTTATCAGTTAACTACCCTCCCACTGATTAGTTTCAAGGCAAGAGCATGTTGCATATGAATAACTGATGCTGCAGCTTTGAGGGTAACTTGGGTGCAGAGGAAAATTTGGAGAAGAGTTGAAGCATTTGCCACGGCTGCTGCATGGATCCTGCCTGCTTTCTCTCAGTGGAAGTAGTAGGGTAATTGGAAGGCTTCTTCTCTGCTTTCCTTCATCCTTTTTAACAGGAATGTAAAAAATAATCTGAATAGATGCTGCTGGGGGACAAGCACTCTGGCTCCACCCAGCTATTAGAAGGAGGGTGCACATGTCCCCATTTGCCTAGTTCAGTCTCTTTCAATATTTTAATTATTACTACTTTCTATTATTTCTCTTTTCTAATGTTTTTTATTAACTATAATTTTATATTCTTAATATATATTAAAAAAGAAAACAACCATCATTCTGCTGTGCTCTTGACCTTGTTAATAATGCTTTCCAATAGCACACACCCAAAATGAAGTAACATTAACCTGAGTGGTTTACCCTCCCTCATCCTCTCCAGATAGCAGGTGATCGTCCATCACCTGTTATCACTGCCAGACCTTTGGGGACTCTTCATGACTGGTCATTCTGCTCCTCCACTCACCACAGCGCCCAAGTG
>VWZY01006658.1:221037-252662 GCA_013399075.1 Chloroceryle aenea | reverse complement strand
ATAACTGATGCTGCAGCTTTGAGGGTAACTTGGGTGCAGAGGAAAATTTGGAGAAGAGTTGAAGCATTTGCCACGGCTGCTGCATGGATCCTGCCTGCTTTCTCTCAGTGGAAGTAGTAGGGTAATTGGAAGGCTTCTTCTCTGCTTTCCTTCATCCTTTTTAACAGGAATGTAAAAAATAATCTGAATAGATGCTGCTGGGGGACAAGCACTCTGGCTCCACCCAGCTATTAGAAGGAGGGTGCACATGTCCCCATTTGCCTAGTTCAGTCTCTTTCAATATTTTAATTATTACTACTTTCTATTATTTCTCTTTTCTAATGTTTTTTATTAACTATAATTTTATATTCTTAATATATATTAAAAAAGAAAACAACCATCATTCTGCTGTGCTCTTGACCTTGTTAATAATGCTTTCCAATAGCACACACCCAAAATGAAGTAACATTAACCTGAGTGGTTTACCCTCCCTCATCCTCTCCAGATAGCAGGTGATCGTCCATCACCTGTTATCACTGCCAGACCTTTGGGACTCTTCATGACTGGTTCTTCTGCTCCTCCACTCACCACAGCGCCCAAGTGCCAAACCATATCCAAGACTGAACCCTGATTTGCATTTGCCCAAGACTGCCCAGAGCATGCCTATCACCTACCTCCCTGTGCCTTGCCAAGCTCTATTTATTCCAGCCATGAATCCATTAGCATCCACTATTAGGAGTGGCATCCAGACCACGTTCTGCAGTGGCTGCCACCTCCCCGCTCCTTCCTGCCCCAGGAGAGGGTGCGGCTGATTGCCCAAGCAGTGCTTGAGGGAGCAGTGGTCTCTACACCTCCGTGTTGCCTGGCCCAGGTGCTGTGGCACTGCAAGGGCCAGCCTCTGCACCCAAATCCAATCCTTGCTTGCCACTTTACTGTAAATGCAGTGACTTGCACTAACACTGAATGTGGACAGGGCATTTTTGTATGAAACTTAGAGTTATTTTGATGATTATTGGTACCAGCTTGCTCAACATACCACTTTGGAGGAATGAACTTGTGGTTAGTGAGGTGACAACATGTCACTCCAGATCTGCAAAAGACAGGGTAAGGTCAGTGAAAAGAAGCCTTCACTTTCCAATAGTTAGTTTCTATGTATAAATTGGCACTTGATGCTCATCAAATAACAAGAAATATTGGACATGCTCTAAATGTCCATTGTATTTTTGAGCCAACTACCTGATGGAAGTCATCACTTATATGTAAATGAACTGTCAATGGCTTGCCTACGTTGGCAGTCACTGGACTGTGAAGGGTATATCTTAATAAGAACCAAAGCTCTTCACAGACTTTGATTTACTGGAAATAAAATAGAAAAGTCCTCTGAGACTACAAAGGACACTTGTTTCAGATAAAATGTCTAGACAGTAGCAATATATTTGGGGGTTTTATTATAGCAAAACTGCAAATTAGAATAGAGTGCTGAGAAAGTTCCTATGACCCAGCTGAGTTCAAAAACACTGTTTCAGACTGATTCTTGAAACACACTCAAATTAAGTTCATGAGCATTCCAAAAGTGAAAGAAAAGATGTGCAAGGTCAACATTCAGATTTGTTAGAACTCTAGAGCTGACCAGACTTTACATTCTTTCTGACAAGGAGGGATTTGCAATTCAGCTGTGATTTAGATCAGTTAAAGAAAACACAAATCGTGCATTGTTTCACAGCATTAGATAGCAAATAGTCTGCTTTATGTTCCATTCCTGCGGGGTGGCTTTTTTTCTCTGATAGTTGAAAATAAAACACAAAAGAGAGATTAATTCTATGAAACATAACATGTGGGGGGTGAAACAGTCAAAATGAAAGTGTATCATGCTTTGGCGAATACATGTCTGTCTCCTGTTTTAAGCAAGGCAAATCATACAGCATTTCTCATAAAGGTATGGAAATTTCAGAATACACAGTTTACCTGAAAAATATTATTTTTACTAAAATGTTATTTTGTTATCATCAATGGCAGGTTTTTAACATCCAAAATTTTTTGAAGCTTTGCTAAATTAAAACCAAACCAAAACAAAACGGCTGGGGTGAACCTATGCCTTTTATCACAGTCTGTGTAGCCTGGGCTTAGTACTTTTGCCTGAGGGAATTTACATGCCAAATATAAATAGTGTGAGAGCTTGGGTGCTTAAATTAGAACCTTGGTCATCTGTATGGCTAATGGAGAATCCAGAAGGCAACACAGTGAAGCATCAATTTCCAGCCCCAGAATGCTCTGAGTCATCTTCTGTGTGATTTATCACAGCTTTTCAGGAATCATTCTGCACTGCTTGTGATCACCTCTTTTTCCATATGTACAGAGATCAAACGAAGACACAGGGTGGTGCACCCTACCAGCATTTCTTTCCACTTGCCATCTTTGGTATTAGAAACTCTGGCGTTGGAAGAAACATATTAGTCACTAATTATCAGAGAATTAATGCATTCATAGTCGTGTTTCCACATATCTGAAACAACAGCTCTGGGAGGTGTGAACTGCCTGGGAATCTGTGTGACACATTGCATCAGATAATTAAAAAAGATCAATTTTGTTAGGTGTCAGGTTTTTTTCACAGTGCAGGTTTATGGTGCTTGTCAGAGTGTAACTCGTTTGTGATGTGGGTCCAAAGCAGAGATTTTTATGATTCTTTCAGTTCTAGTTTTGAAGTGGAAGGTCAAGGTGGGATTCAGAGAGAAGGCTGACTAATTCTGGCTGACCTGAATGAGATAATCCATTTGCCATTGCTTTCCAAATATAAAACCAGGAATAGTTTAAGAGGATCAGGCTGAGTCTGCAAGCAATCTGAAATCTTATCTCTCAGGCATACAAGAGGCCCCTTTCCAATTCAATGGGCTACTAACCCTGAAACCTGAACAGTAGCAATTTGGTGTCCTTTTGAGTGCATAGCAATCTAGATTCAACTCAATGCTTGTGTACCTAGGTAGTCTATTAAATGATAGTGGTCTATGGTTTTAGTTCCACTGTAAAATTAATATAAGCCCTAAGGTTAAACGGTACACATTGTCAGCATGATGACTGCATTAGCTGTAGATGTTCCAAAAGAAAATAATTTATTTGATAGTAACTGAATTTCTACATAGTCCAACAGATGAGTCATCAGATAATGTCCACAGAGATCAATTTTATTTATACCTTCAGCAGATTAATATTCACTGTTTTCTAAATCTAAGGGTATGCGTAACAACAGACTGAATTAAATCTAAGGAATCTAAGTGCGTAATAAAAATGTCTTTTGGGGGTTCTTACTGATTCAATATTTGATACTCTGATCATAGCCACTGTATCCGATGCTATGTTTTATCCTGTTGGATAGCTGTTAAATAATAGCACAAATACAAAATTAAAAGACTCATTCCTACACAAGTATAATTTGATGCAAATCATAGTAGATTGTTTGCAGTCTCCTAAAGAAGGCTTTGTACCCCAACTGTCCTGGCATCCAGTCCGTCAAATATTTGACAAGTCACGGTAGTCAGAAAATACAAACCATGGAAAAACCCCACATGCAGTATTAGAAAAGTGAGGCTAAAATGCACAAAGAAATCAGATTTAGAACATGAAATGAGTAAAGGGCAATAGTCCTACTGATGTCTTCCTTGTTTCAAGGTCTGTGATTCAAACGCTACCCGTGATCATGAAAATCATGGAAAGGGCTGTTTCCCCCGATTCCCTGACATTTTACCTCGAAGCAGTAGAGTATTGTAGTGTTTCCCTGCCTGAACTATTGTGCAGACAGTCTCTTTTGCATTCAAGTAAGTGCTATATTTAGAACCTGTTTATATTCCGCTTAAAGTATACAGTACACTAGACCTTAATGTACCCTCTAACTACAGACATGGGCACAGAAGATGTAGGCTAAAAATAGTTATTACTCTAGAAGCAATAATTTGTTTGAAAGCCATCGCCTGGATTCCCAAGCAGTAGTAAATGATTAGGACTCTCTTGTCTTCTCTGTTGGAGAGAAACATTCTCAGCAGGTCCTCTTTTGCAGTTGGCAAATTTGAAATTTTTACAAAAATAGTAATAGAAAAAGTTAGAAAAATTTCAGCATGCCATGAACTCCTGCAGGAGGACAAAGCACTATTGTGAATTCCCCTCAGCAACAGTTACTTTTCAGTGCTTTATTTTCTCCTTTGGGAATAAGGTAATTATCAGTAGGAGTAGCAGTGAGGAAGAAAAATAAAATTGTTTATTATTGGACCAATTGAGCCGAGCAAGATGAAGGCCAAATTATTTTTTGGTTGTCTGAGTTTGATTTTTAGGCAGTCTGGATGTGTTTTTTGTTTAGCAGAGAACTTCAGTGAGGAGTATGTTATTTTATGACTGAGGCCAATAGAAAGTCATTGGCATAATAGAACTGCAGATTTTACAATTTCAGTGCAGCTGCTCCGTGACTTTTAAGCAACTGTGAAATTGCATTGTTTAAACTGTGTTTATAAGGACTGATGCCTGGATCCATCTTTTTTTCTTCCTTTTATTTTTTTTCTGGAGAAGTCAACAGAAACCCCTCAGATCAACAACTGGTATTACAGCCTAATCATTTTAGTGAGTGTTGGCAAACCTGCATTTAGAAATAACCACCTGGTTACACGTGTGTTACACTTATGTATGAAAATGAACACATTGCTACCAGTCTCCCAAATGAATTTCCTAAGTCTAATTCACCAGTGAAAATCCATTCGTTTAATGACGAGCACACTTGTTTGCATGACACACTGATTATCTGCAGTGCTCTGAGAAAACTGGCATTTCAATTGTTTTTGCAGTTCTTTGATGACTTCAACAATAGGTAATATTTGGACATACTGTTATCCTGCATTATCAAGAGTATATATAACCACTTTAAGTAGTATCACTTGCTTCTCATGGACTAAATTCTTTGCAGTGAGAGGCGAATTCTGGACCTCTGCTGCAGTTGAGGCCAATGTTACTGCCGTGAGCTTTGTCATCCCATAAACATCCACAAATGGCAGTGTTTACATAAGTGATATCTAAGTGTTGTGGGGATTTTTAATTTGTTTTAGTTGTTGGTTTTGTTTGGATTTTTTTGTTGGTCATTTTGTTTTGTTTGTGTTGGTGGTTTATTGTTTGTTTCTTTTTTCTTCTTTCTGAAACCCAAACACTTAAGTAAAACTTCTTGTTTAACAGATTAGGAAGGACTTAAAACTAGATTTTTAGGTCTACAACCCAAAACACTGTCAGAGTTGCATCCCCCTCTTTAACAGGCTACTCATGGCTGGCAGATCGCAGTGAAGTGTGAGTCCTGAGAGTTCAGCCTGCTGCCTTGCATCTGCAGATGTGTTAGGCCCCTCTCCTCCAGATGTAGATGCAGCTGGGGAAAGATGCCAGTTTGCAATAAGAGGAGGATAGTGATGTGGGGAGGAGAGATGCGAGGCCGGCAGGTTTTGAGTGATTGCTGGAAGAATGGTGACAAGAAATAGCTTGTCTACAGTAAGGGTCACTATTGAGTTACAGGGTAGGAGCTAATTCTTGAGGTGATTGACCCTTAAGATTGAGAAGACCAATAGGTCAAGAATCCTGTAGAAAAATGGAAATCTAGTTCAGAGGTTTCTGTGTATTTTGTTTGGCTTTTGAGCTTTGCGGAGAGCCTCAAAGAAGGAGCCCTGCAGTTGCTGCCCTGAGAGAAAAATGAGATGTAGAGGAGGCTCTGGAGAGACAGGGAAAATGTGACGGAGCATTTGAATTGGAGACAGCAAGTTTGTGATATATTTGAAAAAGGTCACAGACTTCAGAGGAGCCAAGAAAAAAGACTGCATATTCCTTTATCGGTGTTTTCTGCGATAGAAGTGCTGAGGATATCATCCAGATGGTGTATCCGAATCATATGATCAGCGCAGTGGGTGACACCGGTAACGCTGAGAGCTCAAATGTGAGGGATTGTATACAACCTTTAAACTGTTTCTTATGAGGTAAAAATTAGTATCGAGGAATTAAATCATCCTTTTAGCTTCAGTTGATTAACTTACCTGATTCCAAGGGTCAAATCTTTTTATTGACACAAGTTTTACTCACAGGTAATCTGTAGGTGTCAGTGGAGTAATTCTAAATCTTAGAGATTAAGAGAAAAATGAAAGTTTATCCCCATGGAATTTTGGGGTTTTCATGTTACAGCCTGTGTGTGACATGAGACAAAAGTACAGTCCCATGTACTTAGGCAAGTGGGTAGCCATGATGAAATAACTACATGCCAGGATTACACCACCCTAAAGTTACCACAGCCAGAAGGTTTTTGCACACTTGTCAGCCTCACGTGTAGGGGTGATACATGGAAGCCTAATGGCTAAGCCACAGAAAGGATGTGTGCTCCCATGGCATTATTCCTTTGCAATACCAGGTATTTCCAAAGGGCATGTAGGGAAACCATTAAAGGCATATTTCAGATTTGAGTTGTGTATGCACAGATTCCTCTGATGTAGGAAAGCTTTTGGAGCTGCAGGGCCATCCTTGGCTTTCTTCAATAATACTGCCTCTCTCTGGTTTTAATATGGTCATCGGTAGTGGTTAGTTATTCCTGTACTTGGCTTTGAATGATGCTTCCTGCACACTGAGGAAGGAAGAGAGAAATTGTTAGCACACAGTGCTCCTGCCCAACTGCATGGAGGCATCATTTAGCCTGCAGTGCATAAAAGCAGTGGGTTAACTCATGAAATGTACTGGTAAAACCTTGACTCAAGTCTGATATTTAAAATATGCATACAGAAATAATAAATCAGGGATTCAGTTTCTATTTTCTTTTTTCATTGCACAAAGAAAACAAAAGTACATCTGTTGCTAGTCTTTCTCACTCATTTCTTTGCCATCTCAAATTAAGATGAATTGCTTATGCTTGTCCCTTGAACAATAACATTGCTCAAATATATAAACTGGGATCTCCTTCTGACAAGTTTCAATTTTGGGATGAGTCAAGCTGTCTTTTACCTAGAAAGTTCATAGATGCAAAGACTCTAGTGTCAGACTCTGTCTGTGCTGTATCATAAAAACAGTAACATGAATTACACCTTCTCTTCACTACACATGTGAGACATTTGCAGTGAGCCTGGAAATTCAATCACCATTAAAAAAACTTTCTAGCAATGTGTGTAACATGCATATTATGTTCCCTTTCAAGGAAGGGAAGAGAAGGCTGTATCCAACTGGCAAGTCAGGAATGATCCTTGGGGTGTATGCTTAACAGTAGGAGGGGAGAGCGGAGGTGGATAGGAAGAAAGAACCCAGTAAATTCACAAACTGGGAAGAGCAGAGAGCTCTGCTGCTTCCTCGCAGGAGAGTCTGCTTGAGTTGGTTGTTTTCACAGAGGTTGCAACAGAATTCTGGAAGCAGATTATGTATGTATGGTTCTAAAACCTGGACTATGGCTAATGTTTGTCATGTTTTTAGTATGTGCGAGTATATGAACAAAGGAGTGAATTCTTGTTGTTCTGAATGTCTACTCCCGAGGATAGAATTCTCTGTTGATATATGCTGCTGCATTCTCCAAAAATATGAAAACAAAATCATTCAAGAAATCTTGTGTCTTCATTCATGTCTTTCAAGGCTACCACCTTGATACAATGTATATATCAAACAGAAGACACTGGAATGCACTGCCCAGAAAGGTGGTGGAGTCGACATCCTGGAGGTGTTTAAGGTGCTTAGTGACATGGTCTGGATGATGTCATGGTGTAGGGTCTTAGGCTGGACTTGATCTTGGAGGTCTATTCCAGCCTCAGAAATTCTGTGATTCTGTGAACAGCAAAACATCCGGGTAGCCCCAGAGCTGGGTTCAAGAGAAAAGTACAGGAGGGAAACCTATAGTAGTATACTTTACACTTGAAAAGAGGAGTCGGAATAATGTGTTAGCTTTCTGGTGTTGATAGAAGACCTATGTCTCCCTGACCTTCCTGCAATCTCAGATGTCTTGTATGTGCCATGTGATGCTTGATCTGGTAATTATTTGTAAGCCTAAAAGCTTTGATATAGTGGTATACATAACAGTAATTATTAACAGAGGCAGTACTCCCAAATTATAGGGGCAGCGTTGAATTCACCCACTTACTGCTGACCTTGGACACAAGCAAATAAGTTTATACCTTCTGCTCACATCTGACCTACTGGCTGCAAGCAGATTCCAAATTAAACACATGCAAATTGCACCTGGGTCTTGAAAAAATAGCCAGATTTATTCTGGACTTGATTTGATGTCATGAAATATAATATTTTTTTGCAATACCTTGATATTATGTAACTGTCCCACAGTACAGTACAGGTGCACACAAAAACAAATAGCAAGTTCCCTGCACTCTGCAAAATGACATTCAAGAGATTCAGGGAGGCATCAGCATGGTGGGTTAGGATGGGGCTGCACAACAGGGACCTATTTTTGAGTAGGTAAGGAGCACCTTTAAACCTACTCACTGAAACTAGAATGGGTTCTTTCCTTCCTGTTCAACAGAAGCAGAAAGAAATCACTAAGTAGGAAGTTCTAAGACTGCAAGGTTATGAAAAGCAAACCCCTTAACTGTCCAATAGAAGTGCTAACATTTTATACACTTTGCTTTGAGTTTGCAGAACATAACATACAGTTTGCTATTCACAAAACAAAGAGAAGGTGGTGCTTGCTTTATGTGAATTGGGCTTCTTCTGTTTCATCCTGGCTTTTCCATTTGCTTTATTCTTTTTCAAAACATTAGTGCAAGAATTGAGAGAGCAGGAGGAGAGCACTGATGTTACTGTAAAACATACATTTCAGAAAACAATAAAAGCAAATATATTTTGAAAAGCAGGGAAATACTTGATAGCCTACATATTTATAATTGAAAGCTGTTCAGAAAGCAATTACATTTTTGTTCACTCTAAGCTGATCTTATCCCAAGACAAAAATCTTCCTGGATTCCAGGAAGTAATAAATCTATCAATCAGCAACCAATGGATAAAAACACCTGAAATTGCCAATAGGAACTAAAAGATAAGAACCCTCTCTTGAAAATAACTGTTTGCCAACTGTAGAAAGGTGAGACTGGTATTAGAAAAAGCAGTTCAAAATCTCTCCCTTTTTTTTTCTTTTTTTTTTTTCCCCTCCCCTTAAACTAAAGCAGGTCACATTGTCCTCTTCAACCATGGATTTCTGAGCTCTAATTATTTTGTGTAACATCTTAACAACCCTTTAATGAAGTTTTGATGGGTCCATTTAAAAAAAATTATCCCCAGAGTTTGGTCCAATTTTAATCCATGAACTAAAACCAATCTGATTTTGCAGCAAAAGAATCTGAAAGTGGATACAGCGCAGTTCTTTCATTGATATCACATTAGCTTTTGGAGCTAATCCAGACTCACTAGAGGTTTACATGCAAACCTGACTCACTATGGGTCTTCCATTCATATCTGATCTGCTTCCAGATCTGATGTCAATGGTAGCACTGTATACTCTATGCTGCTGCTATCCAGCTTGGCTTCCCTCCAGAAACTTAATGTATTTCTTGAGTTGCATCAGTGCCTCTGAGCAAAAAGAGAATGACATCCGTATGTTTTAAGATTAAAGGCGAATCAACATTTCATGTGAAAAAATTGTATGCGTTTGTGGGCCTACAGTAATATGGTGAAAGGGTAAATCTCTTTAAATAACAGGTTTGTTCTCAAAGCTGCTGAGGCCATTTTGTATGTTACATATTCTTGAAAAAGATCAGCAGAAAGATGCATATAGATTGCCATGGTTCTCTTTGGGCAGCTGAATTTTGAACCATGTAATTGACTGTAGTTTTTGAACCAAATAAGAGAATTTGGAGACAAATATGTCAATAACTCCATTTAAAACAAAGCAAAAGCAGTTAACTTGAAAAGTTGATGCAGAGAGTTAGGAGCCTGTTGCTGCATGTGAACAGAGCTCAGAGGTGTTTGCTGAGGAGAAGTTTGTATTATTGCAGTTGCATAATGAAACAAACACGAACAATACAAGTCACACAGTGAGACCAGACTGGCATTTTAAAGCTGTTTATTGAAGAATTCTTCAACCTTTTCCACAAACTTTAGCACTTAATATACCACTCTGAGGGGTTTTATTTTACCTAAACTGGCTGTGCCTGTGCACCTCTGCCACAGGGTTTACACATATATATCTCATAGGAGAAAAATGTTACCTCCAGCATGCAGAGGACTGTGGTAGGGACCTGGTGTTCCCTCCACCATGTAAAATCACCACAGACAGAGAGAAAATAGTTACAAATGCATTGTGGAGAGAGTATTTTAACTTTAGGACCATATACACTACTGCAGGCTAAGCAGGACCTTACTGGAGGCACAGTGATGGTAAGGTCATCTCATAGGCCTACAAAACAACCTTAGGAATCAACACTCAGTTCGTTTTGTCCTAAGTCTCTTATATACTAATATTACTCTTCTAAAAGCATGGTGCCCTCCAAATATGTTCTGTGATAAGCTCTGAAGGAGCTGAAAGGCTAAAAATTGTGTAGGGCCACTCCAAGAGGTTGGTGTAATTTTGTTTTGGTTATTTGTTTATTGGTCTGTAGGGTTTTTTTGGTTGTGTGGGTTTTTTTGTGTGCTGGTGTTGTTTTGTTTGGTTGGTTTGGGTTGGTTTTTTTTAAAGTGCGAGCGAGATGCTTGGTCCTTATCACATTTCTTTATGAAAATCAATTTCTGAAGCTGTTTCCATATATTAGAAGATAAAGCGAGCTAAATTATTGGATCTCCATGAGATCAAGATGACTTCAGCTCCTGTTTGCTATGGAAACTTAACAGGCAGGTATAAGCACCAACTGGTTAGATAAACATGACCCTGATTTTAGCTCACCTACTTAACAAAAAATCTGCTTACTCTTGTTTGAACTACTCATCAGTATTCCTGAGTCTTTAACACAAAAACACCACCAAACATTATGTCCAGAGCTGCTTGGTTGCACCAAACTGCATTTTAATGCATAATACAGAGTAAAATGTGTGGCGTTCCGTGGGGATATATGACTTTGGAAATAGCTGAAGCAGTTCAGGATAGATGCCTCTATGCTTCCTCATATCAGACATGGTGAAAGCTTCCAGGGATTGAAGAGAATACAGACCATGCCAGCATTTGCCTCTCTTTCTCCCTGGTGGGAAGGGAAACAGCTGTGGCATGCTAAGCTGGGAAACATGCAGGAAAACGTCAGCTGCCACCATGGCTACAATCACTGAATCATAGAATGGCTTGATTTGGAAGGGACCCTAAAGATCACTAGTTACAACCATGCTGTCATGGGCAGGGACACCTCCCACTAATTCAGGTTGCTCAGAGCCTCATCCAGCCTGGTCTTAAACACTTTTGGGGATGAGACATCCACAACTTTCCTGGGCAACCCCTTCAGTGTCTCACCACCCTTGTAGTAAAGAACTTTCTAATGTCTATTCTAAACTACCCTGCCCTAGTGTAAAACCTTTGCCCCTTGTCCTATCACCACATGCCCTTATAAAACTGCTTTCCTGTAGGCCCCTGTCAGGTACAGGGGACCACTATAAGATCTCTCTGGAGCCTTCTCTGCTCCAGGCTCAACAGACCCAGCTCCCTCAGCCTGTCCTCATAGGAGAGGTGCTCCTGTTCATGCTTTGCCAATGTCTCTGCCTTCTCATTTGTCTGGAAGCATGTTCAAGTGCACTCTGCAGATATTTTTCATAGCATTTTCTTATACTGCTGTGAAGAAAAGCCACACATAAGAGATCTTTATTTTATTAAATCTAAACATAAAAAGAAAATTTCACAAATCTGTTGGTCTGGCTGTTTCCCAGTCATATGTCATCTGAATTACATTACCACAATATTCCAGACATTAAATTAAAGACAGTAGGAACAAGTATAGTTGACATCTGTGCAAAATTTAAAACTAAGGAACTTCCAGTGGTTTCTTTAATCCCAGCCAAATTATGGCTTTTACCACACTCTTCCTTCTATAATGGCTTTTTTTTCCCCCCTCTCTCTCAAATACATTCACAAGATCATGCAGCTGCAAGGAGTCCTGTGCTGTTCCTGTGTGGGCTGGCCATGCCAGAAGTCACACAGGGGAGATGGTGCCAACTACTCTCTAAGGCATTGTTGCCCTAGATTCCTTGCTTTATGTTATCGCCAGGAATGTGCAGTGCTTGGAAGAGGTAATCTCTGGTGTGCCAGGCATGGCTTTCATACCTTTTTTTGCCCACCATAGAGAAGAAATCGGTAAGTTAGCTTTCCTTGCTAGGAGGAGTGTGCAGCACTGGAACATGGTATCCAGGGAGACAGTGAAACCTTTGTCCTTGGAGGTTGTCTGGGTCTGACTTGGCACATTCATGGCACCTGAGCTAGTGCTACAAGCAGGGGCTTGGACTAGATCACCTCCAAGGTCCTCCTCTCATAAACATTTCAATAGTCACTGCTCTGTTACTGGGGAAATGGGCTAGTGGCTGAGCACTGAGGTGGAGTTCTACTTTTTCTCTTCTTCTTAGGCTGAAAGATATTAGTGGCTCCTAGTAAACATGTCTACCGAGCAGTCGAGGCTGTGGTTAAAGTGAAGGATCAACCTTTCGTTCAGGGCAACTAAATGCCCTGATGAGTAGTGGTAGTGGAGAAAGCCACAGCTCAAGGCAAAGCCCGCTGTGGTCAGACCAATTAGAAGCTAAATCACATGCACTTATATGGAGGGGAGAGGGGGGAACAGCACAGCTACTCAGCTGAGGCTGTCATGCTTCTGCACCAAATCAGAGGGGGAGGCAGATGCTGCCTACCTTGGTGCTGCAGCTTCCCCAAACTCCTGCTTTTCAGTGCCCACCACCATCCCCAGGGCTTCTCTCTGCAGTGTGTCTGTGCCATGGGCTGGCCCACAGGGGAATGAACCAGGATGCTTTGTGATTCCCTGCATCCTCTTGTTTTCCTCTGTGTTTGTTCAGCTGTGAGTATATTTGGAAACACATTGGTGGTGGATGGCTCGCTTTGACATTGCAGAAGGAAGAGTGTGGTAAAGTCACTGTGTTTTCCACATTATCTGATTGGTACCATTCTTCTTTCCTCTTAATAGAAACAATCCGCTATGGCTTTGAAATTGCCTTAACCACATAGGCTGGAAAAAAAAAAGAGAAAAATGTTCCATTTTGGCTTGATATATCTAAACAGAAATAGTATTTTCTGTCGAGTTGATCAGGCAAAGGTGAATATAATGTTGTGTATTGCCTCAGAAGAAACATCATTACTTTACCTGTAATATTTCCATCAAGAGCTATTTTGGTGTGGAAAAGCTGGGATTTTGCCTGTTCTTTTCCCAGGGGGGAGAGAAATAAAATAACCTGAGAAAACATTGATGCTTTCTACCACAATTAAATGAGTACTTTGCATAGGAAAATATCTGAATGCTAGTAGAAATGAGCTTTTCATTTTCAGCTCTAAATATCAGTTCCATATACTTCACTTTTTGTTACATTTGGAGACTCAGGAGGTATAGAAATGAAAGCTGTGCGTATGCTTTCCTGGTTTTAAAATTTGAAGCCATGTTCTGCAATGTGAGCTTAGAAAAGATGGCTTATAAAGACTGCATGTTGCAATGACAGCAAGGGGTATCATGTCTTCATCTCATACAAAGTACCAGTGGTCCCTTTGATGTATCCCTCTGTGTTGTCCCTCTGAGTTCAATGTCATTAAGGTTGTACAATCTGTTAAGCAGTGGTCAATGGAGGAAAAATAGGATCCTCTCATGCTTTTGGCCATAGTTCTGTTTCCTATGTGTTCATCTCTCAGATGAAAACTGGATTGGGAACTCTGCTTCTCAGGTTGCAAGGTAGGGTGGTTGGATATGGTCCCTGGGACAGGGAGCCAATAGGCACTCAGAGAGGCCAAGCAGATCATGAGGAGGACCATGGCTCATGGTGGCTGAAGTACCAGCCTTCATTCTTCCCCACTTCCACAGCTCACACATTCGTAAGTGAAACTAGGATGAGATACTGGTGCCCTGGCAACTACCGCATTGACAGAGCAGTGTACGTTGGACCTTGTTGGTCTGACAGAATGTACCCATGGGTCCTCCTGCTCTTAGTCTGGGAAGGAAGTCATGAGACCTCCCCTCTCCTGGACTTTAAGCAAGAAGTGGAAATTAAAGTGTGTCTAAGACTTCACCACATCTGTTATTTGTTTGTTAGGTGCTGGCAACCTGCTTATGGCATTGCAAGGCAGAAATGTGAATTACAATCATCCTCTGTACCACCTTCATTTTATGAGGCAGATCTCAAGTATCTGCACAAGCCAAGTAAGTTTTAATGACGTGTGTGGGGAATCTCTTGTGAGTAAGTCTGTGCATATTGTTCTCTGTGAGGAATGAGAGAGGCGAGAATGATATGCGAGGTTTTATTTCTATTTCCTTGTTCTTTTTCATTTACTTGCTATTCAGTTATGATTTTTAAAGAGCTACAAACAATGAGATTCAAATGCAAAGTCCAACTGTTTTTAGCATCAACCAGGTATCTGGTATCTTCTTGGCAATCTAGGATCCAGAAATCAATGAATAAATTGCCATCATCCAGCGAATAAAATAGTCATCTGAATAAGTACAGCACAGATGTGCCCTTTCACTTCACTAACATGTACTGTAGGCACAATACCTTAAACACGATACGATTTCATGTTTTGCAATATGTGCTTTTTGGTGAAACAACATATGTCTTCAGTTGTGATTGTTTGAAGGTACTGCTGTAAACTCGATGGCTATTATTATGTCTGTTGCAGTTGGCTAGTCATTCTAGAAGCCATTTTTTCCCTGCTAGTGGAAGAGATCACTTTAATATAAATTAGCTCAATAAAAATATTTATTAAAACAACAGTCAACAATCTGCTCCTCCTAGCATGCATCTTGTACTGTAGTAAGAGTGAAAGCACATATTATCATGTTACTAAAAAACAGTGAAATAAAAAGATTTATAAGAGAATAACAGTAAACAGTCTGCTCCATCAGGCATCCTAACTACTTAGGTGTGTAATTATAGAAATGACACAATGTTTATGCAAGTGTCTTAAGAATAACAATAAAGTGCAGTGTGTTTTCTACCGACGAAGGTTTATTTAAATACACTCTAAATAGGGCTACTCACAGGACAGGACAGGAGAGGAGTAAACTGGGAGAGGCATTCCCTAATGCACAGACGAAAGGGCGTAAAGGCATTGCTTTGGAATATGAGGTTTCAACGGTGTCTGAAAGGTCTGTGCTCAATTGCTTTTTTGCTTTTGCTGTGTTTTTGTGCAGAAGTGGTGGGCAGTGTAAACAGAGCGTAAAGCGGTGACATTCAAGGCTCTATACTGTGCCAGGTGAATAAGAATCTGAAAAGCTGGGAAGATACCTGTTTGCATTTATTGCTTGTGAGTGTCTCACTGCCTCTGTTCCACTTTTTAGATCTCGTTTGCTCCTGATACAAGAAAGAAATCTAACCTCTATGTCTTACCTCTAGATATCTCTCCTAATCACTGAACTACAGAGCAAATTAATCTTCTTTGCATCCAATTCTTACTCTATATAGCCCCTTTTCATCTCTAATCTTCCCACTGTGACATGAAAATGTGCCCTGTAGCAGTGCCTTATGATGTCAGAATGAGAGGCTTCTGGCTGGATGAACAAAAAAGTATTTAAAAGGCAGTTTAAAATATACAAGTTCTGACCGTGTAGTCATTGCTGGCCTCAAAAAAAGGAAAGGCCTCTCTGTAGCTTGACCTGCAGTTTCCCTTCTGTAGCCTCTAAAAGAATACAGAGTAGAAAATAATGCTGATTTGAGGGGTGGCCTTCTGCACTTATTCTGTGCAAAAGTTGGTGATGGTAGAGCATCAGTCCCTAGCGTGTCAGATCCTCACCGTTTGTGACCAGCCTGCTTTCTGCAACATGTCAGCAGGTGTGAAACTGGCCAACTGCTTTAATACAATAATCAAAATAATTTGTGATGGTATTTGGGTCACATTGGTAGCCTGATCCCACTGCAGTACTATAGCCCCTGTAACACTCCTGTCTGAAGTAGGGTCTGCGGTGGTTTCACAGATGAAAACCCACTCACTGAAGATGCTGGTCAGCAGGACACAGGAGAAGCAGCACATCCTTCCAACACTTTGGCTGCATCCCACTGATAACTGACTCTACTCACCAATAGACATTACCTTGCACTCTCATCCTGGCATGGCCCAAGGTGACTTCCTAGCAGTGCTAGTAAAATTGAATTGGCTTGCCTCAAGGGTGTACAAAGATTTGGCCGATTTAGATGTAGGTAGAAGTGGAAGATGGGATCTAGAGTCAGCCTGGGATGAAAGCTCCGAAGACCTGGGTTCCATGCATGATTCTACGATGGCATGGTAAGACAAACGGGCAGCAGTAATTGCTGCTGAGGGCAACAGTGTTCCTCTCCTTTCATAGCCAGTTCACCCCTTACAGGTACTTCTCAGGCCAGACCCATAGTATTCTGCAGATCACAACTGGTTTGAGGTTTTCTGGACAGGATTTTAGTTTTATTTCAATACATTATTTGTATTATGTTAAAGTAGCAGATATGTAGAAATATTTATGGCTCTGGCTTGAAGAATTTCCTGGCTGTAGTAAAACCTCTAACTGTTAAGGAGCCTGGAAAGTGACTCTGGTTCAAAGGAAGAGGATGGGAAGCTTAGTGGTCTTATAGAACTGATTTTGAAAACTTAGATTATCATCATTTTTTACCTGGGATAGTTATCCTTAAATTCTTCTTACTCCTTAAATAAACCTGATTTGCTCCCATTTGTGGTAGCATTCCTCATGTTTCCCTAAAGTATCCAAAGGGGAACCTAGAAACATCAGCACAGTGTTTGCTTTAAGTTATGCAAGGAATTTAGCACACTTAGAAGTAATCCAGACTTGAACACAGGTGCCAAGAATGACTAAAAATATTTCAAACCCCATGCAGATCAGGGTCACTAGGGCCCCTGGTGTGAACAACCTAACGCGCTGCACCCTCTGCTCATTAAGCTCATGAGGAAAAGAGGACTCCAAACAGCTATTGACCAAAGAAGAGACACAAAGCATGTGATCCTGCAGCACTGGTACAGCCAGCCAGTGCCAGTTTACCCACTGCTGCGGCAGTCTGGGAGCCCCTTGATCCTTGAACTGCATTGGGCCAAGCTGAGAGTCCTCTCAGGTGAACTGTGGGAAAGTTAAATGACTTTTGGGGCATTTAAGGGGACTGGAAAAATGTTGAAGGGCTGTCAGCACTTGTGTGATTTAGCCTAAATCTCCTCAGCAGAGCGAATGTTCAGAGTCTGAGGGGAAATCTCGCCTGTAGCTGTGTGCAAGCCAACTAACTTGGTCTGAAAGGACCAAATTAACCTTGGATAAGAGGTTTTTGTGCATGGGTGGTTAGTGGATTAAAGGAGATGTCTAAGTGAAAGCCCAAGCCAAGTAAGGGGAAGGAGCAGCTCTGTCTGTGGACCTGCTCAGGTCTGCCCTGCTTTCCCCACCCCACGCCAGCAGTCTCAAGGCCACGGGGCTGCAGACATCCTGTGCCACCCAGCCTCCCCTTCTCACACACCTTCCAGGGCTGCTGGCAAATCTCAACACAAAACCTAGGCCCGTGGTTTAAAATTTATTTGCCGAAATCTAGTAACTACCTTTTGGATTTAGTTTTAGATCCACCCACCCTCTCTTGACAGGCAAATGCTGTCCTGAAGCTCCCCAGCGTGTGGCCACCTCAGCTGCAGCCTGCCCGGTGCCTGCTGCAGGCCAAAATGCGTTTGGAGAACAGAGATTAATTCAAGGAAGAAGGGTGACGCTGAATCCAGCATGCATGTTTGATATGGAAAGTGGATCTTGCTGACCATCTCCCTGTCATGTCTCACTTAAAGTCATTGTATCTGGCACACGCATCTTTAATCGGATCTCTCTTTAATGGAGTTCAGTCACTTTTCCCTTACGTGTGAACTGTCTGTCCATTCAACATCAGAAAGTTGTGCATCATCAAGCTGAGTACAATCAATTACTTCATCTTTTTTCAGAGTGAAGATCCTGTGTCTGTCAGGCCCCAACTCCAGTAGGGATGGCAGCACTGGGAGTTCATGAGTGCAGTAACCCCTTTTTGGACACTATCTGCTTTCAGTGAGCAGCAGGACTAGTGTGGGACCCACAGTGCTGTCTATGGCCTAAGTGATATGTGTCAGTCGTATCACACTCACTGTGTGGAGAGTGAAGATGGCTTGTGGCTGCTGGCAGTATTTGCAGGGTGTAAAGCAGTCGCTGCGGATCGGCTCTGTGCTGATGCAGGGTCAGCGATTGCCTGACAGATTGAGATAAGGCCATTCCTTGTCAAGATGCTTCCAGACTACTGAGAATGTAAAATCAAGGGCTCTCTAGAAATACTGCTCAGCACTGTTAGTCTGTTGGAGAATGCCAAGCACAGAAAGGGCTACAGCCAGCATGCATATGCAGAGCACGAGTTACAGGAAGGACAACTAAACCCGTAGACCTTTAAGACTCAAAGTAACCTTGAGGCTTCCTTTAGCCATTACTTTCAAGCTTCCTTTGTATACCTCTGGAAAGAGGGAGTAGCTGCCTTGCTGTTGCACTGCATGCTCTCCTGTGGTGCTAGAATGGTCTTCTTGCAGTCAGAGTCATACAGTAACAGTCTCGGATGTCTTTTAAGTTGAAATTTGGGTCCAGCCTGCTGTGTAATGAGCAAAGATCAGGGAATCACAAAGATGCTTATGACCGTTTTTTGATTCTCTGAGTTTGACTGGAGACTAAATGGATTAGGCCAGGATATCCAGTCTGCCCTCATTATTACTCAAAATATTTTACTGTAACTTTGCAGATGGCAAGCTTGACATAATATCCACCTCATTATATTTAAGTTTTAAGTTATCCTTAAAAGCAAATCTGTTATTTGCTATACTATAGAACTAAAGCAATACAAAGACATTCGCAGCAATTACATTGATCTTGCACATCAAGGAGCAACATGAAATTAATATGAAAATACATGTATTTATGTTCTTTAACCATCAGCTAGAATTAATAACAACTAAAGTTTGGAGCTGATTGTAAGTGAAGCATGGGCTATTGATTTTTATGGATAAACCCCCTGAGGTTTCTATGACCAGGATTTTATAGCTGGAGACAAGAAATTTCACCACCACTGGGAACATACATATTCTTATCAAGTCACTTAGAAGGGAAAAATAATCATCTTGCAGGAACATGCCCAGGCAAACCCAAAAGGTAGGATTAAGTTAGTCATTGAAGCAATTATCTCTCTTTAATTCCTGTATAGTGCAGCTAGCAGGAATAACTGGGGAAGACTTTAAATATTCAGAGGAGACAACAAATGCAACATAAAGGGTCACAATGCCTTTGTTTTTCATTACTTGTCTAGAGTTATAACTAGATCCAGCAAGTGGATGAACTAATTCCTGAGCTGGAATTTCACTATCCTGGGAAACAGTTTTCCCATCCTCCAGAATTTATGATTTATCTTCTCCTTTCCACTCCTTTCACCATAATGGAATCCAAACTTCAGAATGACTTTTTGTGAAATATGGGGGTCATTTGTGGCAGGTAGATCTGTGGAGGATCTTCCCAGGTTTTAGAGAGCATGGTTTGGAGTGACTGTGCTGCCATTTACTGCTTTTCAGGTAGGAAAGGTTTCTGTAGTCAAACTGCTCCACTCTCTCTTTGGTAAAAATCATACACTTGAATGAGAGAGATTATGCAGGTTAAAGTTCAGTGGAAAATACTCTTCTGAAGCATTTTGATTAAAACCCATTTTATTTTCCTACATAAAAGGAAAACACAACCCCCACCCTGTAATAGCTCTATTTTTGCATGCAAGCAAACACAGATCCCCCCAACAATAGCTCTGTTTTGCATGCAAGCATACACACATTTTCTTTTGTAATTGTTTGTAGAGAACTTTGAATAGGAAATTGTATTTGGTACTAAGCACTAGTGTGCTTGCAGGCAGCTTGCGTGCCTGCTACCCTCTGTGCCCGCTACCCTGTGTGCCCCACCAAGCTTTGAGACACGTGCTGCTATGAAGTTAACACCTCTCTTCATTCCTTCCGTGCCTTGTAGTTTCTTGGTGTCTGCAATAACAATTGTACACTACATTTTAATTTGCATTTTCACACAGACGTGGTCTCATCCGTGTTACAAGAACAATTAGTCTGACCTGCTCTGTCTCCAAAAGCAAAGCGTCAAAACTGAAATCTTAGTGTGTGTGAATAAATGACATGAATATGCTTCTGAAGCACAGATACTCTGCTTTTTCATAATTTCCACTGTCAGAAAGTGATGTGTCTCAAGTTTTTGGCACTGGAAAGACTGCACAGGAAGAAGGGGCAGGTAGGCAGGGTGGGCAGGTAGGTAGACAGCTACCTAAATGATAGGGCAGAAGAAGCAAATGTGGAAAGCTTTTGTTTGAACTGCACTGAACATTATTTCCTGGAGACTTTCACAATGGAGTCAAAAGACCTTGTGTCTAGCAGGTAACTATAGTCTGCCAAAGTCTGATGATGGAGGAGTAAACACAAACATCATTCATAAAACATGTTCACAGTACATGCACTAGAATCAACTGGGTCAACTGGCAGCGTAGGAAGAACCAGCTGACAAGACCTGGGAAGTCAGAGCAGCTGTACTCTTAACCCTGATCACTATTTATTATTTATTCACTTTGTTCTGCTTAAGCTGGGACATGCAGACCAACACAAATTTACTTTGCATTTTAGAGTATGTTTGAAGAGACAATATGGGTGTCTGTCAGTAGGTTTACCTCATGTGAGAACACAGCACAATTAACAAGGGGATATGAGCCAAGGCAGGACTTGCAGCATTTGCTATATTCAGCCCTCTAAAGCAGGGGCTCATGTGAAAGGGCATATAGCCCAGGGACGAATGAAGCAAGAGGCCTATTGCAACTGTGGTGATCTTGTTTGCCTACAGCCATCGCTGAGGGGAAGTCCCCTGAAGCCTGCCTTGCTGACGGGACTGTTGCCAGGAGGCAAACTTAAACACCCAACAGAATCACCTGCATCAGAAACAGGACTTTGTTGGACTATTAGTTGCCTGTAGTTAGATTTCTGACTGCATAAAGACAGATTTCTTTTCATGCTGCCAGCCAACACTTTTTTTGAAATCCTACTTTTATTTTATTTTTTCTGCTTGTCCTGCAAGTGGCAGGATGTGAGCCTCCTCTGAGGCACATAGCTGCAGTTAGCTTGGAAACATACATGCTCTGGAGTACAAAAGCCTGAGCTCTGCACTAACCGCAGCAACGCGGCTTCTGTTTCAGAGCTGTCTCACATCTGTCAGAGGAGAAGCACAGGCAGCTGGAGTTCACATCTGTCTGTACAATCACATGTAGACATACCCATGTGTGTGCTGGCAAATCTTTTAAGCATAGGCGAAGCTTACGAGAAAGAAAAGGAAACACATCTCATGCTAACTTCAGCTGGAAAAGTTTGATCTTGATCTTTACCTATCTATGAAGCTAAGGATTTAGGTCTGTCGTCTTACTCAGGAAGGGCAGTTTGATGCTCTAAGATGGATATACATGGTGCATTCACAGTAGACTTTTTTTGTTAATGTGTTGATCAAGTTGTATGTTTAAAGGAGGGAAGAAGACCTGTTTTCCTGAATTTGCTATCATTGTGCATGGGTATTTCTCAAGACAAGGCAGTATTGAGTTGGATTCCTGAGCCTTGAATAGAGTAACTTTTCATTTATTGAGCACTTTTTCTCTGAATTAGTTTACTTAAACATCATTGCCAGAGTAGCAGTTGTATGATAGAGGGAGATCTGACCTGTGTAGTTTGAGAAGGGTACCTGAAGGTCTGTATCTTAAACAGCCATGCAAGGTACGTCTTCAAAATTCCAGTCTGTTGCAAACCCCAACACTGCTGAGGACCGATGGAATAGTGACAGCTTCACTAGAGGCTGAGTAGACCAAAAGTCTGGTCTCAGCATCAACCAGGAAGAATTTCTTTCACATTTCCTGCCTAAATCTTAGTTTCTTCTATTTGTGCTTGTTTCCATCTCTCTGGGTTTTTTTTCAAGTGAGCTGTGAAGCAGAAGCCATAGTCTGTGAAGAAGATCTTGCAAGAGTTTCAGCCATGTATTACTGTCATTTTATTGCTGGGCTTCATTTTTTGTGCAGTTTGACTCTGTGGTGTTGTCCCTGGTGAAGTAAATGATGATACTGAGCAATGTCTTATCAATTTTGCCTGCGTCTCAATGAATTCTAGTTTTATTTCTCAGTGTAATGCAGGCCCTACATCTAGTTTACTTATGATTTATATTCTATTCAAATATATTATCCTTCATGAAGCCTACAGGCTAATAATTAATTAAGCTCATTTTAAGTCATTAATCTGTTGTTCTGCATGATCTTTCCAGAACACATTTAAGATGTCTGATGCAATGTTTATTCTCAACCCTTTTAATGCAATCTTTCTCTGTAACTGCTTTGCCTTTATTTTCCATTTGCATCACCTGCAAATGATTGTCTACAAGCCTAATGGTTTACAGTAACCCTTTAAAAATTAGATACTTGAGGTGAATCCATTTAAGATAATTTTCTACAAAAGTCTAGTAGTCCACCCAAGCACCGTAGCATACCTTCTGAACAGCAAGCCAAGTGCACTAAATATATCACCATTGCAAGAGCTCGAACCCATTTGCTGTGGTATTGAGGACTGACACACAGATGACCCCAGGTCTCAGTACATGGAAATTACTTGTAATTATTCTGTATTTGCCAACCTTCAACTTGTTCACCTCATAACTCTTTGGTAGAGACTCCCTTGAGGTGACTTCGGCATTATCAGGAGCAATTCTGAGCTCTCTGTTGGAGCTCCCCAATTTGCAGCTGAGTAGCTGACCCATTTTTGTTTAGGGCAATGTGTCTTTGGTTTATAAAATCATCATTCTTTGTAAGCTTCTCACAGGGGGACAAATCGATGTATTTTTTTACTCTGTGTGACATTTTTAAACTGATAGATGCTATTTGCCCAGCATTTTTTAATCTCCATTTAATGAAAAAAATGAAGGTCTTTGGCATGGAATTTCAATTTGATTTACATTCACAATTTCTCTCAACATCTTTCAGACTAGCTGATACCAAAACATGAACATTAGCTTTAATCATGACCAAATTAAATATAAATATAAATAACTATTAAATATTGATTTAATAGTTACAGACAATGTTAGTTTTCTTCACCATTTCTTAATTTCTCATGAACTGAATTTCAAAATTACTTGCATCCCAAATCAATTACTTTGCAAACCTATAGGAAATGAGACCTTGAAAGAATATACTAGTGTAATTTCTGTCCCTCTCTTCAATCTCTGCTGCCTCTCGTTAGCTGGAATTGCTGTACCTTAAAAGTAGCAAATTTGTAGTAAAATGGCACCATACTGCTCAATCTATCTGCATAATCTACTGATTTTTTTCTGTATAATCTACTGAAGGTTTTTTGTGTGTTTATTAACACCAGGGAGTTAATAGAGCTGTGGAAGTGAGTATTTCTCTGTTGCAAGTCATCAGAAAATAATGCTTTTTCTCTTCTGAGGCCAGGATCTCGAGTAGAGTAGACAGAATGCAAATGAGAATTAAAAACGATGGGACTGCCACTTGCCAAGGGGAGGCTCCCATCTGTTCTCAGTGAAGTATGTAGGGATTTTTGCTATTGACTCTCTGAGAAAAGGATCAGACCTTCGTTTGAGGGAGGAGAGCATTTAAAGGGTCAGTCTTTAGTTTGAGGGAGGAGAGAGCATTTAAAGGGTCAGTCTTTAGTTTGAGGGAGGAGAGAGCATTTAAAGGGTCAGTCTTTAGTTTGAGGGAGGAGAGAGAGTTTAGCTGTTTCATATTGTTATCTAAAATAAAAATGCTTCAGCTACATGAGCTTATGACCATCTGAGGAAGCTGCTTAGTAACAGGCATTCTTAGTTTTGCAAAGGTGTAAACCCCTCNGATGCAGTATTCCAGATAATTAAGGAAATTTGATGGTGTTGCCCACCACAGCAGCAAATAGGTTAAGGAGGTGCTTCGGTACCTCTTACACCTCATGGAAGCTGTCAAGGTGTGTAAAGCTGCATGTGCAATTTATCTTTATCACTTATGGAAGAATGGAGACTTGTGGAGTCACTGCTTCCATATCACGGTAGTTACTGCCTTCATGTTTTAAAGAGCAGATAGTTTTCACTTGCTTTGGTCTCTGCTTTCTGAGGTAAATGACTGAAGTTCAATGGAGTTGTGCCAGTTGTGCCCAGACGTGCTAAAGATGCCACCTTCTATTTGCTCTTGCAGTTCCTGAAGGCTATATGATTCACATTCCATAGGAACTGCCCTTTTATTGCAGCAGTCAATAATGTCCCTATTTTTATTCCACCCTTCCCAGAGCAACAGAAGAGCTGTGTGCTAATGTGTGCTGCAAAAAAGTAGATTGTAACTGTCCATTTGAATAAATTTGATTTATTTCAGGTACAGTTCCAACATAATTAATTATATTTTCTAGTAATATTCATAGGAGCTTGTTTGCAAAGAAGGAAGCTGGTATGGCAAATTGTCTTGCAAAATAGAAAGTTTCTTGCATATTCTAACAAAAATAACCCAAATAGCCAATGCTTTTTGAAGAAATAGCTATGGGGCAAAATCTGTTGTATGTTGAATCACACAGTAATAACACCAGACTCTCCCAGTGAACAGTCCCATACATGGCCACAGCCTGTAGATTGCTCAGCAAAAGATACTAATCAGAAAAAGAAAATATCTACACAAAGGTAGTTTGTAATCAGTTAAAGATGTGAGGAATTGTATCTATAAAAGACTTGTTTGCTGTAATACAGAGGATGAGAGACGCTGAATGGAATAGGTCGGTGTTAAACACCTTCTCTCCAAGTGGTTGCTGACTACCATGTGGTAGCAAGAATAAAAATAGCCTAAGAAGAATGGAGAACTTCAAATCTCTGTCAGAGCCAAAACTCTCTGGAAATGTGGAAGACGACTGAAGAAAACTCGGTAGGCACTTTGCTCTGTGTAAGCAAGTGGTGCCAAGAGAAATTAAGACATTCAGAAGTTAGACTTGTTTTTGACAGAGGCTGGTTCTGAAAACTTTGTTGCAGTTAATAATTTTGTGTTAAGTAGAGCAGAGACTGTGAAGTGGTAGCACAGAAAAGTGAGGAACACTGAATTCCATGTAAAAATGAAACACATGCATGAAACTGTCTCAGAGGAAGCAGAGTCTTGCAACTTTAAGGGCTAAGAGGAGACTGGTTACTAATGGGAGCTAGGAAGAATATTCAGAGAAGCTACTGGAAAACCTAGAGTGAACCGAACAAAGCTCCTACAGGGTGCTGGTTAATGCATGCTAGTGAGGAAAGAAGTTACTCAGCACAGTCTACAGAAGGAACTCCCTGGTTCTTTGGCACTGCATGCTTGAATTGGTATGCAAAACTGTCACCAAACCCCCAACTCCTTAAGGTAAAAAAGGATGCAGAGATCTATCTTGGATCAAAAATAAGGAAAACAGCAGCTTGCATACACTGGAGAACTACCACTTAAAAGGATGGTGTCCAAAAAGAAGTAGTATATATCCAAAAAGGCAATGGATTGCACCATGTTTTAATTGATTGCAGACATTCCCAGAGTGTGGCCAGCATGGGCAAAGGATGACAAGTATTCCTCTAGCTCAGATGAACTCCACAGTGCAGCAATAAATAATGCCTTGCCAAAATATGAAGACTGTCAACCTGAAAGTAAATGTGACAGCTATTATTGCAATGCTGCACACTGACACATAAACCACTGTTCCCAGAAACTCTATTAAAAGAGCTTAAAGAAAGGCCTCAAAAATAGAAGCTAAACTGATGAAGAATGTTATTTACAGATCAGCTAAAGCAATACTTGAGGTAGAGCCACAGTTAAACAGTAACAAGGGTATGAATGATACTCCTTGAGTTAGGATATCAGTTCTTTTCTCTCATCCAGGGGTATGATCCTGAAGTGATAGAAGCCAAAATAAGTAAGGTTATCTCTAGAACGTCTCAGAGGGGAGTGCTTTTGCTCCTGCAGGACTACTACAGAGCTGATGGTGTCCTCCCACTTAGAGCAGTGCTGTGTGCATTATCCTGCTGCACTTGGAGACTGTCACTCCGGGGGAAGCATGTGCTATGATATGGCACTAGCAAAACAAATGACTTGCTGCTGCTTGATGTTAGTACTCGTGTGGCAGAGGTTCAGGTGTCAGCAACATCACAGACTCACTGGACGTTGTTGTTAAAGCAGGTTAGCAGATAGGCTGGAAGTTCCTGGGATCCCGTGTCAGGTGAACCCTGCTCTCATGTCATTCGTCACTCCATCTGGGGAATACCTCTGTGGCACCTGGGTTGCTCAGAGCTGAGGCTGAGCACTGCCTGGGCAGTAAGTACCCAGTGCACAGGGGAAACTGGGAACAAAGCAGTCATTGCGAGGTTGTTCCTGCAGAGTGGTGACTGAACAGTGCAGGGAGCTTGAACTCGCACAATCAACCGCTTTTATTCTACCACACCCCAGACAGTATTTTCCTGTAGCCAGAGCTGGGATTTTAGAAACCAGATCTCTTATGCAATAAAGCAGAGAAGTGACTGAAGTTCCTCTGCCTGACTTGGACAGTTAAGCTCACTGGAAGTAGTCCACCTTTTTGTCTCCAGCATGACATACTTCAGTGAAAATACATTGGAAATTTTTTGTCTTCATCAACAGCTGGAAAGTAGAAGGGCAACTTTCTTTTTTTCAGTTATAAGTTTGGGTTTTCCACACTTTAAAAAAAAAAGACAGAAAAGAAATTAGAAATTGCAAGAGAAATCATTAGTGGAGTTTTCCACCTAGCTCAAATGTCATTCTTCAAGAAGCTGTACCCTTTTCAGCTTTCTTCTGATGGTGGTGTTAAGCTAGGCAATTTGTAATATTTGGTAGCTGTTATCAGTTGTGATAGGAGGTGCCCTGAGACATTGTATTTGTTCAACAAATCCATTTCCTCTTTTCATTAGGATTGATGAACAAGTTGCATTTTCGTGTTGATTTGGTCTCCAGCTGGCTCTGAACTTTTTGTGGTTGATTCCAATGATTGCAATTCTTTAGCTGGTTCCTCCAGTGCAACTTACATGCTTTTAGAGAGCTTGGCAGTGGTTGGTGTGAACAGAGCAGGCAGCTGAGTGGATGTTTAGTAAAAAAAGTGTCTAATGTAACAGAACTGATCAATGACTTTTTTGTTTTAAAGAAATGTGACCTGGAAGGTGCTGCTCAGCAGAGCACAGCTGAGATAATCCTCTGGATGGCATAAAGGGCTTTAAGAAATGGCTGGAAACAGCAGGCACGTGCACAGGGTAACTTCTGTTTACATCCAAGGATAGCCTACCTATCCACAGCCACAAAAATAAAAAAGCCATGAATAGCTTCCGGGGCTTGATTTCACATCACTACCAAATATGCAGGATAAGACATGTTGAGATTGTTGGGCTTTCTGTTACCTGGGAGCTTACTGAACCTGTGTTCTGTCAGCCACCCTGGCTGCTGCTTGGTTTCCAGATCAATGTGATCTGTTAATGATTACAACTGCAGCGTGAAGGAGCTAAAATCTGATGATTGTAAGAGGGAGGAGGTGGCTCACGCTTGGTACCCCAGACTTCTTTAAAGCTTTTACTTCCCTAGATTGGTAATAGCCTCATGCCTTTAGCTTTTCCTATGAAGGCCCACCTAATTTTGCTGCTGAGAGGGAAAACTTGTGGTATGGTGCATGCTGGCACTAAGGAAGGTGAAGGGAGTGGCAGGCACCACATATAGTGACCACTGTGCCCAGATACTGATTTTCCCTTTGGAAGAAGTGTGAATAAAAACAATTCTTGTATATTTCTAGCATTTTTTTTCCTGCATAAAACAGAGGTCATACGTGACTCTACAAGGCAAAGATTTGGGTATAATAATTTAGTAACATGACTGAATATTAAGATCAGGTATTTAATCACAAAGAAATAGCTGCATACCTCATTGACTATGAAAACATTCCCTGTGTGCCTTTTGGACTGTGCCACATATTGCAGAGCATATATTATCCTGTAAATATTAATGGTAAGTAATTTAAGATTGGTAGTTGCCTTCTTTTCAGAACAACTTTAACATGATGGTTACATTTCTGCCTTATTGGACTTGCTCTTTTGGGGCCATTTAGTCAATCCTGGCTTGCTAGATTAGGAACCTCTTGAACAAACAGAGTTCACTTTGTTCATTTTGATATACCCTCATAGAAGCCATTAATTGCTCAATGAGCCCAATGGACAGCTAATGGTTCCTGTGGATAATACATCAAATTGGTTACATAGGAAACTTCTAAGTGGAGCCTACTATAAAGGATACACATGTGGCATATGAAGGCATGGACCCCAGTTGAAGGTGCAACCAGGATCAGCTTTATTGAGAGCACACAGACTTTTATACCCTTAGGGATTCTATATATAGCACACACAGACTTTTATACCTCTAGCCCAGGGGGGTAGCACTTCTGCAAAAAGTTTTTCCATTGGAAATCCAGCTGCTGTTCATGCAGCATTTCCTCCAGTCACCGTCCATTTCACCCCTGCCACTTCTTTGTTCCTCCGTCTCAGCCTGTGCATCTCCCCACATACACGAGTCAGGTGTTCTGATTTCTACATCCAGCTTTTCCACTGACTTAAAGTAACTGTAAGAGTTACGACCCTGCTCCTTAGGCTTAGCAGAGGGCTGCTGGATGTGGTCCCCCAACATGGACAACCTCAGGAGCTGTCTACAATATTCTAATAGGATGGATGAAAGAGTGATACACCACCAGTTTCGGGGACATCAGTGGTTTATTTTGTACTCCACAGAGGTTTCTTATATCCCTTGGGTTACAAGAATTCAGGCAGCTATAGCCTTATACTCCAAGAGCTAAAGGAAAGCTCACTTTTTGGTTACTTGAGGTTAGGAAGTAGTATGAGCTGAGACATCATCCTTTCCTGTGTAATGGCCCTGTGGTCCTGGATTTATGCTGACAGTGGAAGAGCCAGCTGCCAGCAGGCATGCAATGCTTCCCCAGGAGAGTGCCCAAACCACCAGATTGGGTGCTGCAGGCATGAGCATTTCTTGGAGTGGGACTAGAAAGGGGGATGACTCCACTGCAAGCTCACTACCTGAAGTGAGATACTACCTGAAGTGGGATGCTACCAAGCTGTGCTCCTCTCTGCCTTCCTTTTCAGTGTCATGCGTCTTAAGGTACTCAGCAGAGAGCATCGTGGCTTCGGTAACACTGTAAGAGGGCAGTGTTCCTACCCAAGTGAGCTCATAGGGTGCTCTCACAGGAAGATGATCACACAATATTCATAGTTGGAAAGGACCTCCTAGATCACCAAGTCCAACCATACCCATAACAAAAAAAAAAACAACCTAAAAAAAACACCTAAAAACCCCCCCAACACCCCAAACCCCCACCTAAATACCCTGATCAAACATCACTTCAAAACCACAAAATAACCCCCCAGATGCCTGCTGCTAGAGCATGTCCTGGAGCACCATGTTTACCAGTTTCTTAAATACCTCCAGGGATGGTGACTCAGCCACCCTTGGGAAGGCTGTTCCAGTGCCTCACCACTCTCTCTCTAAACTGTTTCTTCCTAATATCAAATCTAAACCTCCCCTGCTGTAACTTCAGGCTATTTCTTCTGGTTCTGTCAGTAGCTGCTAAGGAGAAGAGGCCAACACCCACCTCTCTACAACCTCCTTTCAGGTAGATGTAGGTGGCAATGAGGTTCCCCCTCAGCCTCCTCTTCTCCAAACTAAACATACTCCTCTCCCTCAGCCTCTCCTAATACAAGGATCATCACACATGATGCTGGAGCTTTGGCTTTCTTAGGCCAAGGAGGGAGCTGCATGCAGAGCTTCTTCCTCCCTCAACTTTCCAAAAGTCTTCAGTCAGGGTGTTAGAGACAGGCAGAAGAGCCATGCTGTTTTGACTGTTTTGCTGCTAGACCCACCCTGAGAACACTTTCCCACTGTAAGAAATTTGTCGGGGATGTGGAGGAGGGAAGGTGTAACCTTGGGTCTCTGATGGGGCTTGGACCAGATGGAGGTACAAGATGGCAAGAGCAGCGTGCTTAGAGGAGCTGCCTGAGGTGCCTTGAGCACATTTAAGCAAAAAATCTAGTCTGGGGATTCACAGCATTTGACAGCAACTGAGCAAGAGTGTTTAGGACCCTGCTTTTCAGTCACTCTTGCAATACTTAAGTCCCTTCCTGGATTCAGATCTTCATCTTGGTTACTCAGTTTTGCCATCTGTTGGAGTGGAATAATAATTCCTCTATATATAGGCTTTATATAAAGAGATATATAGAGTTTAATTTATAATCTTTCAACTTGATGTAATTAGTTCAGAAGGAATGGTATACATACAGTATATGTTATTTGTGATGTAAAATTAAGAGTGGATGTTTCATTACAAAGTAGTTATAAATATGTTACCCTTCCTTTCATCAGCCAATCTTTCAGTTAACATTTGTCTAATTCTTCTTTCTATTTGTTTTCTACTTTTATCAATGGCTACTTAGTTGTTAAAACCAAAAAGTTTGGGGTTTTTTTATCCTTTATCACACTGCACTGAACATACACTGCTGTGCTTCCACCAAACGATGCAGTTGTAAGCCATGCTCAGACCAGAGAACACAGTAAAGAATAAAGCACAATATTAAAAAAAAAAAAAATTCATGTGTTCAGAGTCACAGAACATCTCTGTTGTTTATGGTTGAGTAACTTTTATTATTATTTTTAACTGGAACAGTGTAGACTGATCCTACAGAAATTTACATGTGGAAATACCCTTACACACAGGTAATTTTGTTTAGTTTAAATAGGACAGTGAATTCATGATATTACACAAGTGCATATTTAGCATATGTTTTTGCTTGTATATTGAATGTGGGTTGTTCTTTATTAAAGGAACACACAGACATATATAAAAAGAGATACGAAAAGGAAAAATACAGAAGCTGAAAGAAAAATCCCTGCTTGCCCTTCAGTTTACTAAAATAATATCTGTTGAATGCATGTCAAACAAAAAAGCCAAACCATGTTACTTAGTTGGCTGTATTCCTAAGGAGACACAGTTTGTCCTCCTCTGCTTTTAATTCTGAGTCTGACAACCTGAAAAATGTATCTTCACAATCAGAATACCTTCTCTGTGAGATAAATATTGCTTTTGTGTATTAAAGGATAAATGTGCCTCCAATGCAGAAGGCGTGATAACTAGGACTACTGCTAACTTCTTTTCTTGGCTGCCATCCCACCAAATGACTCAAATTTAGTCAGGATTTTGCCCTTATTACATGCCTGGGGTCAGTATCCTGGAGATTCAGTGGTTACTAATGGTTACTGGGCCAGAGAAATGAAGGGAGAGGTAAGGCAGAAGAAAAAGCATACATATAAAGTGTATTTTTCTAGGTCCTGCTGCGAAAGTGAGAGATGAAGATGCTTCCTTCCCCAGAATCTCAGTCTTTTGGGGCTGCAAAATGCAATTTTTATGGTCTGAAAAAGGAGAGTGATAGTAACTGACTTTTTGA
>VWZY01006658.1:170025-221014 GCA_013399075.1 Chloroceryle aenea | reverse complement strand
AGTAGTCTTAAAAACCCCATTTGATAGCAGTACAGGAAAAAAAGCAAAGATTTTATTTAGATCCAATGTCTGTGAACTAACAGTCTGGGGACAACATACGTTGTCCCATATATGCTTCCCACCTCAGGTCCTCAACATCTAGCTGTTTAACCTGTGCTGTAAACAACAGCATTAAATGTTATTGCCAGTACAGATTCTAGATACAGCTACATTCAACCATTAGCCTAATTGTATAAGATTAATTTTTCTGTAATTCATGTAATTGTGTCTTTTCCAAAAGTCTACTCTTGGATCTGCCTGAAATTCGGCTCTTGTCATTTCATGCTGCTCTTGTTTGGTCTAATACCTGAAGGTTTTATTCATGGTTAAAGGCCCGAGTGAAATGGGTGCCTAAGCAAATGCCTACATTTCATCAGCTTCACCAAATGGCCAGTTTGACAGCATGGCTGTGATAGGAATTAGAGCTGGTGTGGCTCCCTTACTAATCACTGCTCGTTGACCTTTAACAGCAGCCAAACTCTATCTGAGTGTAGTTCAGGTGTCCAGGGAAGTTGTGCTGCAGGAGGACGGGATGGAGAGGAGAGGGTTATTCTTTTTTGGGGGGACGTTATCCCCGTTGAAATCAATGGACCAGATGATTGGATCTTAAATGTTGCTGTGGTCTTGCTATTTGAGAAGAATGTATGTTGTTCTATCTTCAGCAGTGAATAATCCCTGTTACTGAAAGAAAGTTATGTGGGAGTAAAATAGTCCTTGGGACTGGATTTCTGTTGCCAGCTTAGCCGCTGCTGCACAGTTTTGAGACTAGCAGGGCACCCAGAAGGGGTTTCCAGCTGCTCTGTGCTCTCTCTGGGGAGGGATTGTATCGAGTGCTTGTGTGAATATGTGTGGCAGCACCTCTTTCAAGCAATGTGTGCCATGACCAGGGAGGCTTATTGGTGGGTCTGGCTTGTCGATGGCTTTTTGTTTGGTTTATTTGAGGGGTTTGTTTTTGTTTTTGCTTTGTATCCCAGAGGAAACAGCTGGGAAAAGCCTGGAGTAGGCCTGCGGGCCTCTTATGTCAGTTTATGTGAGCTGTATGTTATGTTTGAGTTAATTTGTCCCATGTTTAAAAAATGTGGGCTCCTAAACAATGTAAATGTGCATGAGAAACATTAAAAATAAACAAATATTCCAATAATACCACCCAAACTGTGCTAATGCTATTGGA
This sequence comes from Chloroceryle aenea, assembly GCA_013399075.1. Classification (NCBI taxonomy): domain Eukaryota; kingdom Metazoa; phylum Chordata; class Aves; order Coraciiformes; family Cerylidae; genus Chloroceryle; species Chloroceryle aenea. Next base: position 219,804 of record VWZY01006658.1, on the reverse strand, counting down.
TAAAATAAATCAATGTGGGTATTTTCAGTGTGATGAACCAACGCTTGGGAACATATGCCTACAAGGAGCTCACTCAGCATTGGCTAGGACTGATTTTTTTTTTTACTTGAAGTGAATGAAAATACATTTGCAAGTAAGGATTACTCATGCACAAACAGTCTTCAGCTCTGGGGCTTGTAACAGCAGCCCACAGAATAAGACAAAAGCTCTGCATAGTTGTATGAAAGGTTGGGTTTGTACTTGGGGAAAGATGGAAATTTATTTTTGTCTAACAATATTAACCTTAAAGTGCAGGTTTTTAAAAAGTAAGAGTTCTTTAAAGTCACCGTGTAAAGACTGCATCCTGAATATGGTTTTCATTTGCTGAATGTCTTCTTCCCCCATTGCTATGTTTGCATTCAAGGCTTAAAAATTTTCAAGAAGCACTCATTTTTCCACATGATTAAGAGACAAAAGGAGCAGACAGGCAAAATGATGTCCTCACTTCCTTTAGTATTTTTAAAAAATAGTCCATTTGATTTTATTGCAAAACAGATTTTCTCAATTTTACTGTAAGAACATGATATGTTTATGGGAAAAAAACCAACACATTAGTACAGCTTTTCTCAAAATTAAACCACCTATTTTTTTTTTTACTCTTGCTTATTCCAGTATTTCTTTACCCTATACCAATGGACAACAATTAATAACCCTTTTTATATGGAAAGCTAAATTCCACTATATAAACCCTTTGCTTTCCTTTACTTACAGGGGCAGAGTCTGAGCTGGTGTGAGATGATGTCCAGTGAGGTTAGTAACCTTGTCTCTAAGAAGAGTGCTGAAGATTCAGTCCTGCTTTTTCAAGGCCATATAAACTGACTTTTTTATGATATAAATATAATTCACAGATTGTCTTTCAATTTGTTGATAATTCTGCCACTGTAAGTGCTGCTGTCTTAGTTACTCCCTCATGTATACCAATTTCCTAAATTGCTGGGTTACTTGGTTTTTTCCTGTCTTTTTTTATTTTCCCCTGGGTTGATCTCACTTCTTACTATTTGTCAAAGGTTGGCTTTAGGTAATCAGGGACACACTTTGGTACTTGCTTCTCAAACAGTTCCTGTAAATCGTGTCACCAAAATCTTTATATCTTAGCAGCAGAGGTTTTGCTTCATTTCCATATACAGTTTTTTGCACTGGGATTGGGTCATTTGTAAACACTGGTACCAGCTAACTAAAGACATTCCTAAGAGAGCAAAGCTGATTTTTTAGTAAGTCATTATCACGGTTTCACTTACAGGCCAGAGTAGGATTCTGTCACCTCAAATCCAGTGTCACTGTCAAATCAATCTATACAATTTCAGCGAAGAGCCAGAAATATGCTGCACACACTGATCCTGCTTAGGTGTTTCTATGAAGCATAACTGTCTCTGCAGTCTCTTTTGGTTTGGTATTTTTTTATTTTGTAAGTGTAAGTGCTTTTAACTTTCATCTAACTGCAAAGAAGAATTATTTCAAGGTCACTAGCTAGCACCACAACATTCCATGGCTGTCACTGTCCTTACAGCCAGAGGCCTGAACCACCCCTACTGGTGCTTAGAAGTTGCCTGCTTTTCTCCACAGTACTCAAAGGCATGTACGCCCATATGAGATGCCATGGTCTGCACTGAGGGTTAATAATGCAGTGCTCCACGGAGACTGAAAAAGTCTGTCTGTGACCAGAAGAACTCTGGCATGTGGGAATTAGTGGAGAGCATGCCAGAAGCTGAAGAATCCCATCAGAGTTGGTAGCCACCATTCAAGGCACAACAATAATATGTTCATACTTAGCACTGATAAGAGAGCAAAACACTAGCTGAAATAAGACCACCTATCTGCTATTGTCAGTTCAGAGTGGAAGTAAGCAAATGTGGAGAAACAGTAAAATTATTTTTCTTCATCTTGGTTACATTTTATGAAGATAAGCCTTAGAAACAAAATCAGTCTATAAAATCCTTTGTCATTATGTCCTTCTCGATTCCTTTCCAGCCCAGCTAGTCCATCTGCAGGCAGGTGAGCTCTGTGAAATGGTCCTCCCACATAAGAAACTATGGGAGCTGTGAAATATTGCTGCAGTCCAGTTATCTCTGAAATGCTGATCTGCCTGGCTAACATGGAGCCAAAATGCAGTTATTCCCTTTGACGTGAAGTCAGTTGTGAATTTACCAGATGAACTTCCTTGACAAATGGCTACCACCCACTCAATCCATCACTTCAGGGAAGCTGGGCTGTCTCATACTTTTTCTTTCCTGTGCTTTTATCTTTTGTTCTGCCTTTCAAAAGGATAAAGGGGTAAAATCCAACCCGATATTCAAAAGTATGTGATTTAGAGCACCAAATAAGTAACAAAGAGGTCTTTTAAAATTGCATATTACACAGTAATCATGTACTTTAAAAATTCCTCCTTTTTAATATAGAAAAATCAGCTAGAATTCTTTATTAATATTTTAATTGGCATAAGCATTGAGTTCCCAACTATCCACATGGTAATTTACACTTATTCTGTAGCTGGTGGGAGTTGATTTATTTTTCTTTGTGCTAATCCAAGGATCTTACTTCCTGCAAAGGAAAACTGAAGACAGCAGTTGCACTGCATGGGTGAAAGGCACAAAAGTAAAGGTAAAATATATATGGAATGTTTTCCAAAGAGCTAGAGGAAAAATATGTACTAATCTATTATCTATCATATCAGGTAGGTTAAAGTAGCTAACAAGCATTTTGGGTTTATGAACAACTTTCAGCCTTGTCTTAGCAGCCAGTGGTGGAAACGTGCATTGTGAAAAAATTAATATATAAAAAGCCATTTTTCTATTCAGAACTCAGTCTGAAAAGAGGGAAGGGATGCTCAGCAGGTAAGCAGATATGGAAAATTAGGTGGCACAGCAACCTAACCTATGCATGTCCTCTGGGGATATCCATGAATGCACCATCCCAGTGTCTTCTCCTGCAGGGCGTTGGCACAGCACAGAACTGTGGATGAAGCAGGGCTGGGAAAGGGTTGCTGTGGGAAAACCTAATCCAGCAGCAAACTTCTCCCTGCAGGTCTTGGCACGTGGGGAGAGCTGGGTACCCTTAGGAAGGCTCAGCAGATGGCAGGGCCAGGGCTTTGAGACAGAGAAAGCCCAGTCCTACAGCTGGTGTGAGCCTGGAAAGGGGCTATCAGAGGAGAGGGCAGGGTGCCAGAATTGCTCTCCCTGTCTGAAACAGGGCGTTGGCCAATGCCTCGGGCTGACAGGTTGCATGGAGCTGCTCTTAGGTGTTGTCCTCCCCTGCACTTCACTGTCCAGGTTCCCCAGCATCTTGTGCCTGGGGCTCAGTGCCAGCAGTCCCTGCCGATGGAGCAGGGAGGAGGCACTGCCTCTCACGTGGTTTCCCTGCTCTTTCCTCAAGAATCATGGGGAGTGCTTTAGAAAGCGTGTGATCTTTGTCACTCCGTGGTTTGCTGCTGTTAGTGGCATCACTGCTGGTTTTTAATTTGTTTCTTAAGGGAATAAGGCTTATAGGAGCATGGGGCTTGCCTGAATGTCTGTCTCTGTCTTTTTTTCCTTTTTTTTTGAGCCCTGTGGCAGCTTTTAGCCAAATGTAACAGAGGGCTAAAGCTCTCCCAGATAATTAAGTAACAAATGTCATGAAAATAGACAAATGGGTAGAGGAGACAGATGCTGTAAATGCCCTTACTGCAGGAAAAGCTGCAGAATGGTATCTCACCTCATTAGGCACTAGAACAGCCACATGGGAGAAGAGCGCCTGTAAATGCCCCGACCAGAGTTAGCTCTCAGCTGCGCGTGCTTCTTGCGTGCCAGAGCCAACCACTTATAAAACAAGGCTCCACAGAAGCAGGATTAATTCCTTCTGTGCCTAAATGGCCATTGGTTTTCTGATTGGAGCCCCTTCAAAATGTTCTTTGGCTTAAACTATTACATTTCTAAGAAAGATACTATCTACCTGTAAACAGGTACACTGAGGGGCATATGATTTAAACAGAAACAATACCCATTCCCTTATTCTTCTCCAAACCACTGTACCTGTGGTAAGATCTGCATTTCAAAGACTTAGAAAAATGGACACAGCTAAGACTATATTGTGTTGTACCAAGAAAAGTGTACCTGTCAGAGCAATTCAGCTGCAGTGTGGGCAGGGCTGCATATGTTTACAGTGTGCAGGATTTGAGAGCAGAATGTAGAGCCCAGCTGAGGAATTAGGAGCATTGGCTGATACCACGCTGGAGTGATGCCCTAGATGTAATGGAGGTGCAGCAGTTCCCCAGCCAGAATGGCTGCACCTACCAACAGCAAGAGCTCTGCGGATTTCAGGTTAACCCCCTTGTTAAATATTTGACTCTCATGGCATCCTGCAATAACACTGAACGAGAGTTACATGAGGACAGATAAGGTGGGCAAGTCCTACTGTGGCCAAACATTCCAGCCATGCATGGCCACATCTGGAGCATCGCTGGGGAGCAGTGCTAGATGGTCCTGGTCAGTTTTAGGAATACGGTGAAGTCCAACTTCTCCACCTGAAAATGTAGAAGATGCCAGGAAGGTCATTTGCAAATGCATTCCTGGGGTTCCGAAGCTGATCACCCTCACTCCTCTCCTAGCTTTCTGCTATGCTGAAAACTCATGCTGGATTCTGTGGGAACTTTAGCCACAGTCCAGAGGAGTGGAGGTTAGAAAATAGACACCTCTTGGCTTTGTAGCCCATAATTTGAAGAGTGGTTTAGATCTGTGGCTCAGCCCAAAGTTCAAGGGAGGGAGTAGAGTGGAACTTCCCTCTGCAGTCCAGCTCTATTTAAAGATACATTTTAAAATAAAAGCCTTTTCTGGATAGCCTGTGCAGAATTTATTGCTAAGCAGATGCTCAGTTGTCTTTATAGTACTAACCACTTTAATATTCTGTGCTATTTCCAATATTTATGCTACCATCAAAAAGGAAAGAAAGAGAATACTCTGTAAGTCTCTATTTTAACTCAGCGCTGGTTTGCACTCCTCTGGGTGATTTCAGGTTACCTGCCCTCTGCGGCATGACGTGGAGACTGACTATGAGTGAAGCATCATAGTATTTTAGCACATGTTCACTATCAACAAGCCAGCACAAGCGAGCGGCGAAAACAGAAGCCTAATCATTACTCTGTGTTCCTGGTGCATAAAGAGAGATACTGTCCACCCACACAGTCTATGATCAATGCCAAGTCTTTTGCAAACTTAGGGCTTTAGTTCAGCTTCTCTGATTTACACTTGTTTTCTTCCTGGCTCCCACCTTTGGGGATGCAGTGAACTGACTGACTAGAAGCGATTCTGGCACAATGCACAAACGAGGGATGCTGGGGTTGTCAAGCTGAGGTAGAACTGCTGAGGAGGGAAGGCCCTCTCATTCAGAAGGGCTAAGAACAAAGCCTCTTCGTACCTTCAGGGGCTTCATGAGATAACATGGTGGCTTAAACTTGGTAAGATCTCACCAGGCTGTACGGAGTCACACACAGCTGCCCATTTAGGTCCTCTTTACCCCTGTTCCCCTGACTTGCCTGCTACTGCCAATGTTCTAAGAGCTGCTGCATCTCTTTCCTCTCTGTGGGTGCTCTGTAGTCTCTGGAGCAGGGAATGGGTCTCTTTTGAATGATCTCTGATATATGGCTATGGTGACTTCATTTCATTAAAAGGTGCCAATATGAGATACTCAGGAAATTCAGGAACATTTATCTAGTGTCCTTGTTAAAAATAGATCACTTAAAATATTGTGTTGGGTTGTAATCAAGAGTAGACATGTCTCAGCCATGGGCAGATAGCATAGAAATTTCTGAGGAAGATAATTCACCCACTGCAGACACATCGATTACAAAAATGCTTTTCACTTCACCAAAAAATAGAAGAAACACAAAATACTGTGAGGTGGACATCTTAACGTGAATATCATCCATCTTACATCAAAATTACCTTATGACATACAGCAGGGGTAGGAGCTATTCATTTCAAGGGTCAATTTGAATAAAGGAATACTGTAGAGGAAGTCTGTGTAAAAGTCAGCGGGTAGGGACTAATGCATCTAAAATTGTCAGATTCCTATCCTTGCCCTGCTTACAGTTCTGGTTACATTATAAATCAGAGCATCACTGGCTGTGCCAAAAAGCTCAAAATGAGTTGAGAACTAGTGTTCGAGAGCTTGCTAGAGGAGGTGTAGACTCACCTCTTGGTGCACAGCCATAGAATCTGTACTGTTTAAACAAACACAGAGTCTGTGAAAGAAACACTAGGACTTCCCCTGTTTGGCTCATTTTGTCTGTAGAATAAAAAGTGAAAATAGGCTTTTTACACTAGAAATTAGACTAAGGAAAGAAAATGATGAAATTAAACCAGCCTTACCAAAGGTTACTATCTGGTGTGTTAAAGGACTAAAGAAGCTAATCTACTTTCTTATGGGATCCGCCGGTAATAAAGCCTGTCATGGAGAGCAGAGGGGAGGGTTTCTGGCTCTGAGATAGCTATTATTCCCAGCTCAGCTGCCTTCTGTGGGGCTGTGTGTGCGTGCAGATGTGGACATATTTGCTGAAACTTAGAAATCTCACTGAGGATCTATATACGAGAGTAACGTGGTTTCCTAGGAAGTAAATGGAATCAAGTGGAATCAGCCATCCAGATTTTTATTTCCTCTTTTTTTTTTCCTACTTGCTCCCTGTCTAGTTCCTGGAGGGGAGGATTGTTTTGTTCCTCCGTGGCTCCTACTAATCAGGGTCATATTTCTCCCTACATGTTATGGACCTTTATCGATACCAGGGTAAATTTTGCCACTGATGTCACTGGAGACAGGATTAGGCCTGTATATTTAAATTTATTAGTGATCTAGATAGAGAAAACAATGAAAATAATAATCTCATAATACTCATATTCCTTTGTTTAGTGATAATAAATGTAGTTATTTGAAAAGCATCCCTAAATTGAGACAAAGTCTGCTAAAACCCTGGTTAAGCAATAGGGATCTCTGATTCATACATGGAAGTGGAGATTATAAGGTCACATAAAAATGAGGAGGCTTTGAGGTTACGAGGGTGAGCTGATAATAAAGCAACAATCCAATTTACTATTAATTGTGTTTAATGAGTACTCAGAGTCTGCTTTACTGCAGGGCCTGATCCTCCTATGCACTGAACATGTGCAGTCTTTTCTGTGCAAGCTAAATAGGTGTACATTGTGACAGAAGCAGGAAAATTATAACTCTGCTTACTGCTTAACATCTTAGCAAAGACGACACTAATGGCTGTACATTGCACAAGACTAAAGACTGTTGATGAAATAAATATTAAAATTTAGTTTTCTTGTAAATATTGTTGAAAACATCGCTTTAAAACTGTCTGCATTGTTATATTCAATTAACTCCACTTTACAAGTTTCTTGGCACATATTTTCTTTAAAATTTATTAATATTATGTATTTTGCCTTTTCAGATCTATTATGAATAGAGTTTTGTTGACTATTATGAATTCATTAGCATGATGCAGTTTGTATTTGGAGTGTACAAATTATCTCTGGCCTCAGCAAAGCTGAATGAAAACAGCACCATGTAGCTCTCAAGGCTACGCTGGAGAGCAATATTTTTCTGTAACTAAGATCCACTATCAAGCAAGGCTTCTGTCCACAAGGAGCTATATATGAACAAGAATAATTGTCTAGTTAGATCTCCTCCCTCAGGGTGTTGCATTTCGTGTCACTGACAGTAAAACACAAAACTAACCTGGGATCTGATCTGTGGACACTCACTGAAGCAGGGTGGGGAAAATGTCCTGGAGAAAGTCATGTGGGAGGAGATGCTGAACTTGAGATGAATAGTGAATATACAGGTGCAAAGTTAAAAACCACTGCTTACTGTAATTAACATTGTCTGGAGAGACTCATAGCACCCAGTACTAAAGGGGTGTTATCCTGAAAATCCTAAAGACACCCATGTGCCCTGTACTTGACTTTGGGATCTCAGTGCTGCAGGGACAGTGTAAGGACGAGTGCACCTGAGGGTAGCCGAGAGCCTCTTCAGCCCGAGGAAATGCCACCAGAGGGTGGTGTGAAGCCAGGCTTGCTCACCCTGCACACCCTGTCCTTGCCCCTGCAAGGGGCACAGGCAGCTGGCAGGGCTGAGCTGGGCCCTGCCAGCCCCTTGGCTCCCCTGCCAGCTAGCTACACAAGTCACATCCTCGAGTATTTTAAGACAAGCCTAACCTATGCCAGAGCCTGTTCTGGCCTGTGGCCAGGCAAGAGCTGGAGTAATTGGAGTAGGAAAATGCCTCACAGTGATATTTCCCTCAGCTGCCCTCAGCTGTGCTGGGCAGGACTGTGGCACAGAGGCAGAAAGAGGGCTGGGAAGGTGCTGGCCACTGCATAAAAGATGCTGGGCTGCTCTGGGACTGCGGCTTCTGGAGCGGAAAAAAAAAGGAGTAGCAATTAGCCGGGATTTATCATGAAAGTCTAGCTGTTCATCTCACCCACCAGTTTATCTCCATGAGTGGAAAATTGGTTTTAACCTTGTGTAGCTGTTTGTGTGCTGATGATTGGGTGTGAAACATGAGCACTTCCCTAAGCCTGATCTGAGAGGGCTTTGTGCCAGCCATGCTCAGGGCGGGTGGCCTCGCGAGGGGGCCAGAAAGAAGAAAATCGAGCCCCTGATGGCTCTCTTTTTAAAAAATGAAAACTCAACAAACAGACTCTATAAATGGAGCAATGCCCCAATCAGGGGAAGTGCTCTTTCCTGATGGCAGAAGTCAACAGGGCAATCAAAAGGTTATTTAGATTCTGTGCTCTCAGCCTGAGGTGCGATTGCCTTGTGTTAGCATTCAGGACTAGAAAAACTATTGATTATCATAATGTTTGTTCTTCTCAACTGGCCTTTGTTGGGTTGGGGTTTTTTGCTTAAAGGAAAGACAGGACAATTTGGATGATGGGTACCTCACACGGTGTATAGCATCAGTGCTCATGCTGGTCTGAGGTCAGAAATGGGCCAAGTTTGACTGAATTGTGTAACATAAATTAGCTTGTGCTGCCCAGGCTAGTATACCTTGATTTTTGAAAGGCAGGTTATTTCCAGGGATGACTTAGAAGCACTAGAGAAAACAATATCCTTCATTTGTTGCTACCTCCTTCACTTTTCCTTGTCTGCAAAGACACCTGTCAGTGCTCAGTAAGACATACTATAAATAGGGGGAGGGAAGACAGGGAAAAACTCAAAACAGATGAGAAGCAGAAAAAAGGAAGAAAGTATTATTAAGATAACATTTACTCTGGCTTTCCTGCATCAAGGAAGGAGATCTAACAGAGTGCACCAATGTGTGCTGCAGTCTGAACCCAAGCAATCATTATGGTCTGATACATGAAATGGCTGCTCATGGAAGATGAACTTGTTAAGTACTCAACGTGTTCCCAGAAATAGACTCTGAAATATATCTTTTGCTGATTTTTTTTCCCAGTTTCAAAGGACAGAGCAGACTTAAATGTAAAGGACTAGTTAATAAAATATACTTTTTACCAGAGGAATGAAATTAAATAGGATCTGGGCTGAATTCTTTATCTTCTGGAGTATAAGAAATAAGTTCATTCGTTATGATGATAACCTTCTCTTCCTGCTCCCAGCAGCATGATCCAGACTGTTCTCTCTTCTTCTTGGTCTTGTTCTATGACGAGCATGAAGCCAAGGGTGAATTATGCCAATCTTTAAGTACCATTAAGGTGAGGGTGTCAAGAAAACAGGTCTAAGCCATATTTAAGAGCAGAGAGGTCAGTTTAGGGAACACTTATACCTCTAAGTTGTGTGACCAATGAACCAAAGAAACAGCTGTGGATGATAGGCCTGCCAAGTGAGACTTCTGGAGAGGACACAGATCTTCTCAACCAAAGAGTTGCTGTAAGAAGTGCTGAGTGGATGTGAAAGATGAAAGCCCTAGCAGGAGACATGCCTTTTGTGCCTTTTTGGCTAAGCTTCTAACAGTGAGCCACAAAGTTGTCATTCAGCCCCTGTCAGCTCTAATATGTAAGCCACATGCAAGGCAGCTCCATACAGCTGAGGGGAGTGCTGCTAGACAGCAGAGTTGGATTTGTCGCCCGCCATCAGGACAGCCAAACATGCACTGCTGAGGTGTGAATTAGGAAAGTTAGTTTCCAAATGGCCAAGGGGCAATAAACATTGATATAAACTAGACATGGGCCCATGCCAAATAACCCCAACTCTCAGGGTGTTTGGACTGCAAACATTTGATCGAGATCCAAGCTTTGCAGCTGGCCTTATCTTTGCAGTGGCCAAGCCAAAACCCAAGGGTTTGTGGCCACCTGGCACATCCTGTGATCCAAGGATGCAGCGTCTGATTACCTGCTCCTTTGCCACCTCCAGCTAACAAGTCCTTTTTATCAACTGTCCCTTGTGTTTCCTATCTTCCTTTGGTATTCCTGTATCCTTTCTCTGACTTCATGTTTTTACTCTCTCTTATTCAGACTTTTCTCTGAATAAGGCCCATGCTTTAAATCTGTTGTGAGCAACTCTGTGGAGAATTATGCAATATTGTGGAAAATCATCAATGGAAAGCATGGAGTCTGAGCATGAACTTTGTGCCTTCCATGAAGGGCTGACTAAGGGCACTAGGCTGCTGTGCTTGTTAAAGAGAGGTGGGCAAGAAGTACATTAATAAACATACCCAAATGAACTCGGAAGACCTTCTGATGTTTTAAAAGACATAGTAGGGCTGGTTAGCTGTAGGTACCTCCCCAATCTGAGCCAGAAATCTCCAACTGCTCCTGGGGTCAAAGACTAGACTCTGTAACTGTCCAAGTTTATTCTTTCCACCTCAAATCCCACTACATTTCAGATGGAGATTGGCAGTCTTATTGCGTGGTTTTTTATTTGCTGGGATGTAATGCACAGAGAATCACTTGGACTTGCCAAAATGCACCCTTGATCTCCTTGTTTTACCCCCAACAGCGATAGCCACATTTGGAGTTGTGTGATCTCTCTGTTCTTGGTGGACTCTACTTTTATCCCTGATCCTTGGTAAGGGGCAGAAAGAAAACACCATTCCTTGCCCTAAACCTTAAAGAGAGATCAGTGTAGACCTTTCTGTACACACCTGGATCAGAAGTATGTCTCTTCTTTAGAATTTAAAATGGTTTGAAACAGTCTGGATCTAGGACATACCTGGGTGTCTAGATTGCCAGGGATGGTCTTGAAAGGAGACCCAGCTCTGCTCTATCTAAACCCTACAAGCATCAAGGGCCTGCCAACATCCCAGTTCCTTAAACTGTGGGTGTAGGTTTGAATAGTACTCCTTTACTACCACCCAGCTTTCTGTCTCTACTCACGTGGGAGTGCAGAATATGTCCGACAATGTCTTCAGCTGTTCAGGGATGAGCACTAATGTGTTTGTGTTTTCTGCTTGGTTATGGGGTTTGAGTGGGTGGGAAGGGTTCTGCTTGTTTTTCAGCTTGCATCTCACAAATCTGCCAGTATGTTGTCATTATCTTCTCCACCCAGACTGCTGCAGGAACCCCAGTTTCATTGACTTTCTCAGTGCTGACTGTTTGGGTGTTTTTTAAATTAATTACTTTCTGCTGAAGCAAAATTCAGAGGTAGTGGACTTCACAAGGGCTGTCCCGACATACATGATCCTTGACAGTCTGCTTGAAACTATGGGGCAACCCATCATAGGTGTGGGAGATAGCAAAATTACAGTGCAAATCTACCACAGTGCAGCTTCAGCCAGAAACAGACAGTTCCAGGTATTGCTGCATCACCTACTGAGACCCCAGGAAAGGTTGGAAGGTCAAACTGTGAGCTGTTTCACTTTAATCTCTTTGTGAAGGCCGTGAAATTCTTTGTAGACATTTTAACAAATAATGCTTCAGAAATGTATTTTCCCCTAACATCCTGCTCCTTTTTACTTCCCAAGTATAAAAGCCAACAACAACTCAGCACGTATGTTTTAAGTTGAATAAAAGGAGCTGGTAAGAATGCATGTTTCACCCTTCCAGAGGGGTCATTATAAAAGAAGTGAGGTTAAAAATAATGTTAACGTGATCTGCAAAAAGATGAACTCTTCATTTTTCTGCATCTTTTAAGACATTCTGAAATGTCTCTGTGTGAGTCCTTGTCTCATCCTCCTCCTTTTCCCTTTTGCCCCACACCTAGTCACTCCATCTCAGAAAAGGGAAGTTTTTGGTACCTCTGGCTATCACTGATTGAGGGGACCCTCAATCCTCCAGGACGAAGTCAAGATGTGTATTTTTGCTCCTCATTTTTCCCTGTTGCCGCTGGCACTGTGTCAGCTTGGGAAGGAAGACAGGCACCCAATATTAATGGTTGCAGGATCGACCTCTCTGCTGCTCTAGCCTCCATTAACCTGTATAAATGCAGATCTGCAGTGAACCCCAGAGAAGCTGCAGGAAATCTGAATTTACATTGCTGGTGCTCTAGGCTTAAAAAGCAAATGTTACAAAGTGTTTAAAGACGTAGTTTTTATTTTAATTTTTTTTTATCAGTGTACAAATTACATACTGTCTTTGTCAAAAATGCGGGAGAACACGTCTTGAAATACTTGTACATGTGTCCATGTTGAGCAGCTGCTCTTGGTGTCCTCCACTGGCTGTGGAGTTCATGATCCGCTCTCCTGCCATACAGAGCCTGCTCAACGGCCTTTTGGGAGAATGCTCAGCATCATCTTAGAAGTAAGTTCCTTCAGGTATCTGAGACAGCAAGAACTACAGCTCTGTCCGTTTAGACACTTCTGTGAGCATTTTGCAAGCATAATGGCTTTTAAATGAGCCCTAGATACTTGAAGAATTTCAAATGGAGAAATCCTCACCCTGGTACAAACTAGTTTAGCAGCAGAGTTGTATTTTCTAGATTCACCACACAGGCTTATTCTGGGTGATGAACGAGTACTTACTGGCCCTGAAGGTAAGCAGAGATGCACCAGTGGTTCACCGCTGGTCTCCTGGGCAGTACAGTAATGTCAGCACTCACACTGCTAGAGGATCTCTATTATTGATGGACTTATTAGCACTCTGTCTGTAACAACCCTACCATCAGAATGATTGTGACAGTTGTTATTAATACAGCAATGAACAGAACTATGATAATTCCTAACAGTTATGAGCTTTTTGTACATTCTGCGAGGAGGTGTGCTCTGGTATGCACAGTATCTTCTTATTTTGTCCTCCCAGATTTTCTCAGTCCTCTTCTGCTTTTCCCCCTCTTGTAACTACCATCTTTCCCTTCTCATGTTCAATCCTTCCTCTCTGTTGTCACTCTTGTCCCTGCCTCTCTCCTACTCAAGGAAATTATCCTAGTCTCCAGTTCCACATGGATGCTGAGATTATGTAACTAGGAGCATATGTGGGATACTCACCTTCACCCCAAGAACCAAGGTAGGAAACCCGAGTTTGCAGTGACATAGATTAATGTTCACTCTTGATCTTTCTCCAGAATTTTTATGTGCAGAGTAAGATAAAATAGAACACAAAAAGCAGAATAATAGTAGTGAACTTAATTAAAAGATGAATGTAAAAACATCACCTTATAACAATATTAAGAAAATCATTCTTCTTATGAAATCTAGGCATCTTCCTGAAATTAAATGTCAAGTTCAATGTGGTTACTGCCTAGTTACTTAAAATTTTTTGGCTGCACTGTACTGTGCACTAGCTGGACTTTGAAACTACTGATGGGATTTGCATTGGCTTCAAAGTCTATTACAACAGCTCGTAAAGCTCCATGTGAGAGAAACAAGGTTCCTGCTGTTTTAGTGTTTACTGCTTCTGCTCTGGGACGGACTGCACTAAAATGTGGGAAAGGGATCTTCAGACTGAGGCATATGCCTTTTTTAACCTCCAGAGTCAATAGTAAGAAGCACCTGCAGGAGGAACAGCTATGGAACCTGGAGCTTCTGAGGTGGGGACATTTGTTCACATGCAGCTCGGGGTTTACAAGCGCAAATTATATTTGCAAAACAAAAGAAACTATCCCTTGAAAATGTGACCCCATGCTTTCCAAAGGGCTACTACCTGTGGCTAGTTCAGTTTGTAACCACTTCCTGACCAGCTTCAGGCCCAGACCTAACAGAAACAAAGGCTGGTGTGAGCTTCTCTGTCACCTTTGGCACCACATGGTATGACACGTGCAGTCTCCGTGATGCAGCTGTTACCAAATGCCACCTCAGCAACAGACATTCCAACAGAGCACGAGGTGTATGAGGCAAAGACTGCTTTTTTAAAGTGTCTGTACTTTTATAAATATCCATATGCACATACAGATATTTACATATGGAGAGAGACACCATGACAGACATGTAAGTCTACAAACATTACCTAATCAAATATGACCCTGATGGTGCCCTAGGTGTTGGCCATTATGAAACCACCTAAAGATGGTATTAACAATGCATAAACATTCTCTTTTTTTTTCCAGACCTGGTGGTTGGTTCTTATGCATAGTGAGAGGGAGAGAAAAAAAAGACTTCTAAAATTGATTTATATCAGCTCCATCAGCAACAATTTTGCATTTTCTTCATGTTTAGAGATCAGGGACTCTGTCAAGCCTGGCTGTTGTGTGAGCAATCCAGAATGGGGAAAGTGAAAAACTCCACCTTTCCCAGTGGAAAATATGCAGGGGATGCTACCACAGCCATGGCTGAGTCCTACCATGGTTGAAAAGGACAGGGAGGAAATGAGATGTGTAACAGCCGTGCCTGGCTTCAGCAACTGTGGAAACTTGCCATGTATTCTGTGCATTGCTTTTATAGCCCTGATCATGACATATGATAGATGCCAGAAAATAGTCTCTTATCATCATTCCGCAGACGGTCTCTCTTTTAGTATGTGCCCTGGGCATGATCCTGCCAGTTTCACTGGCACAGATATGGAAGAAAGTATTTGCTCTTCTCTGAAACCGATTTACAGAGATTTCTTCTGAACTCCCAGAATTTCCCCTGGAGTAGGACAACCCCATGCTGTTCTCAGTTAATATTATGAATAATGTTTTCCAACAAAAAACGTGACTGTGTTAAGCCCCAAAGATTTCTGTCACAAAACATTTGCTAAATGCAGCCCGGGATTTAATTTAGAATTTTGACTTTTTAGCATTTTGCCTGCTTCTGAGCTGAGGACCTTGGATGTCCAAGGTCATCAGCGCAGCATCAGCTAACTGTTCCTTGCTTGGCATGGGGAGCAGAAAAGCCCAGGAAGCCTTGGCTATAAAGTAGGCCCCAAACCTTGGAGTTTCAGGCAGCTGTTCAACAGAACTGACTTTCTTTGCATCAATGAAAATGAAGTAAATGGCAATTTTATTGAGCAGATGTAGGTTCTGGGGAAAAGATTTCATCTGGGAAGTATCATATGTCTTCCATTTGGAAAAAAAAAGAGTTCTCAGAATATTGTGGTTCATAGGAAAATGTGAAACCTTTTAGATTTTGGTTCAATTTTGATGAAAGAGAAATTTGGAAGTTGTTTTTTTTTCACACACCAGAAAAGCTATTTTACCACTAGTTCTCCTGCTGCAAGCTAGGGCTAATTAGGCAAAGAGGTGGCCAAATAAACCGAATAGCTCTGCTACTAATCTCTTTCACATCGGTGAAACTTGAGGAAAGTTCACAGCATCATTGATGTTATTGTAGCTAGGGTTTGAAAGCAGGATAGGAAATAAATGTCATTGCCTTGTCAAAGAGATGTAAGACTTATATTAGCTGTGTATTTGCCCTCTGGACAGTAGGAGAGCAATGGAAAGAAGGATGGGAAAAAATAGAAGCACCTGAAAAAAAAAAAAAAAAGGAAAAGTAAGGCAAATAACCAAACCTCTTTTGTAGCTATAGCTAAAAATTTAAATTTCCACCGTGGAGGGATCTTATCAATGCTTATAAATACTTCAGGGGTGGGCTAGATGATCTCCAGAGGTCCCTTCCAACCCCTATCATTCTGCAGTTCGGTGGTTCCGTGATTCTGAGCATTAAAAAGCTGTAGCCCCTGGTCCATGGCTTTCTCTGCAGTTTTAGATACCAGAGTAGTTTAAAAAGGACATTTTACATGGGCACATGGGACTTTGTGTCTTTCTTTGCATGCTGCACTTCAATGAAACAGCAGTTTTCTTTCTTTACTTTGGGGAATGTGGAGGAGGTCAGTTGCACAAGATGATTGCTGCTCCTATTTTTCCATTGCTCGTACCTTTGGCTTGGACAAGTTCCTCTGAGAACCAGCTTGGCCAGGCACTGAGTTGGACGAGCTTGCCAGAGACACCGCGTAGTGTGGCTAGGCAAAGGGCTGCGACAGTTAGGGCACGGTGGTAAGCCACCTTCCCTTAAAGCTGGTTAAATGAATTACTAAATCAGTTCAGCAGTTTCTAAAGATAGGTGGGACAGAGGTGCCCATCTCTCAGGCTGGGCAGGCCAATTACTCAGCTACATAAGAAATTTGGCTTCTGGGCAATGTCAAAACTTCCCTGCAAAATGTCTGGCCAAAGATCAAGACTAAACTGGAACTGGGATCACTTCACTTTGTCTAAACTCCCCATGGTTTTCTCTAGTATGTGGCAGTCTAATCTGGTCAGGAACTACATTATACTTGTAAAAAGATGAAAAGATCTAAAATGCATTTTATGTTTAGTGTCTCTGTGAGAAGAAGGCTTAAATAGTTTTAAAAAGAGGACTGAGCAAAGAGGACGGAGAAAGGCACCAAAACCTGTAGCCTGAAATGATTGTTTTAAATCAGACTCCTTGTGTGAACATTGATCTTTCCTGGTGAAGAGGACAAAGGGCAGCTATGAAAACACACCCCACCTCCCCACTCAGACCTGAAGCTGGTGGGATGAACACAAGCTGTGCTTGCACACATGAGGCTCAAGTTGTAGGTACGAGGATCTGAACTCTAACCAAGGGGGGAGATTTTTATAAAGAGATCAACACAACCTATGCTGTGGAGAGCTCTTCACCGCTTCACACGTGCAGTCTGGCTCACAGGCTCCTCAGAATGATCATCGATTCTGTATGGAGCCCAAAGAGTTTATTATCAGTTTAAAAAGATCATGCTTTTCTCTGAACACTTTGGGCATTACTTCACTATGGAAGACTAATTCCAGTGGCAAAAAAAGCAGAGAGTTATTAGTGAAATAGTTAAAGAAATAATTCTTTTTTTTTTCCCTCTGAAAATCTGATGGAATTGATCAAATAGTCAGTTCCATGTTTTGCTTGTAGATTTTGTAGCTCTGGTCTCTGAATGATGTGGTTTTGATATACAAGCAGAGAAAAACATTTTTAAGCCAAATAAAAAGTTTGTCTTTTTTGTCCCCCAGAATGATCTGGGGGACATCTGACATAATCTATTTCTATTNACAAGCAGAGAAAAACATTTTTAAACCAAATAAAAAGTTTTTCTTTTTGACATAATCTATTTCTATGTAAAACCCTCTTTTTTGAAGTAGGTTAAAGAAGTGATCCTGTATCTTTAAAAAATAGAAGAGCAAAATATTTATTAACAGCAATCCTTTCATGCTCCATCCCAGGATCATGAAAATGATCCTCTTCCATTATGCTCTTAATAATGAACAGATCAACACATTTACCTTTAAACTGAGACATGTAACTATGGAGAAATCCAACTGCCTCAAGTGTAGAAGGCACAAAGCTCTTCAAAATCATAAAGTAAAATCCATCTTCAAACAAAATCACAGCACAATGACCTTGGTCTGACTCCAGCTTCTGTTCTGTATATATTGGGAACCAAAGCCTGGGCTAACAAAGAGTGAACTTATTACCTTGCAAATGGTTAGCAGAAGGCCTTTTCCTCCCGTCTGTCTTACTGAAACCTTCTGGCGCGTACGCAGGACAGACTTTGTGAATCAGCCCTGTGCCTGAATTATGAACATAGGTCAATGCTACCCTGGAAGAGAGGAGAAATAAAGAGGTGATTCAGGCTGAGCCTCGCTACACTTAAATAGACAATTTAAATTTTCACAAGTCAGAGTGCAGCTGATTAAACCTGCAGCTGCCTTGGTGAAAGCAAGTGATTGGTGCAGCTCAGATTTAGGACCAGATTCACCCCATATGGTTTAAGTCATTCTGACAATAGAAAACAGCTGTAAAATTGTTTCCCTGGCCAGAGAAAAAAAGTTGTGTTTATGGTTGCTTTGCGTCTCCAAGCATCTGATGAATAAAATCCTTTGTCTCGAGAAGCATCTGAAAACTCAGATGCTTATCTGCATTTCTCATCTAAATAAATTGCAATAGTAATTTTGTGGTGATAGCCCTTCTTGAGCTGTTTCATTTTTGGTATTGAGTATTTGGTAAGAATAATGAACACAGATTCCCTCTGTGCCAAGGGGAGGTTACATCCTTTATTCTTTTTTTTTTCTAAAGGGAAGAGCCTACTCTGGGAAACTCAGAGTCTAGGTATAGAAGTGCAGAAGTACAATTAACAATCAGTCTAGGTAGACAGAACAAGACAAACAGTGTGGGAAGAAAGTTTAAAACAAAAGAGCACTTGCACTCGGCTCATTTTCATGTCTCTTAGTAGGTCTGTAGGGGGCTGTTTGCTTTTTATCTCTGTTTCTTTGATGGAATCAATGGGAGGACTGGGACTTAAGAGATTTTATGAGACAAGTATTTTGAGAAGAGACTTTAAAGAGTAAGGGGTGGGGGCACAGTGGATCGGGTCAGGAAGGAAATTTCAGGCAGGGGGGCTCCATTGAAGAAGACACCAGAGAAAGAGCTGGTGAAGCAGATGTGTGCAACTGGAGCCAAGTCCATGAGGCAAGGGTGAAAGGATGAGAGCAGAGCTCTTCCAACAGCCCTCCCATACTTCTACTCCTACTCCTGCTTTGAGCCCAAAATAAATGAAAATAGAGAGCAGAGAGGTACTAATGGAAAAAGGATTGCAGTGGCAAAAACTAACTCACCATTCTCAGCTTTCAAAAAGATGTTATTTACTGTTCTGAGTTGAAACTTTAGAAATTTTGTCTGTTTCCACTCCCTTGCACTGGCAAGGAACAGCATCTTCAAATCTTTTTTTATATATATTAATTTGCAAGAAGTCTGCTGTGTTTTCATGTTAGTTTGAGACCACTTGCACACTTGCATTCTCTGAATGCAGACTCCAGAAACAGACTGTAAGATGTGGTTTATTGTTTGCTTTCTTGCTTAGTCTCTTTCTTTCTTCCCCTTACACACATATTCTTTTCCCCCTCTCCTCTGCCTTTGAAGGAAATATTTCCAAATGTGCACTTTCTCAGTCTTGTCTGAATGCTCGTTAGATTAAAGGTCAAAAATACAATTCTTGTCATTGTGTAGATACTGAAGAGTATAGTAAAAATGGAACAGTAAGTGTTCTGTGCACTACATTAAAAATAACCAAAAGCAACAGCTTTAGGACTGAATTAAAAAGTCATGCAAATGTGTAAAATCTAACAGCCTTAGGACACAGTTTAACACTCTGAGACGTACTGAATGCATTTATAAAGATCCTTTAAAAGTTGGCAGGAGATAGATCACCTTTTCCAATTATTTTGGAATTATGCAAGCTGGGCATAACTTTTGATCACAGGTACTTACTGAATTGCATATTCTCCAGGAATGCCCTTTCAAGGTCACACTCAGATCTAGACCATAATGGCTTTCGGTCCACTGATGGTCTGAGGACTCTCTGCCCTTCCACTGGCAGCAGTGGGAGTTAGACAAGTTCAGTGAGATAGGAAACTCTGATTGCTTTGGGGCTGGGAAGACCTTGCATCCATTTTAAATAACTTTGCATCAGTGCAATGGCAATGCAATGACAACAGAGGCAAGATCGTTGTTTGGAGGGTTTGAATTTGGGCATGCCTATTTCTCTGTTCCTTATGACCACAGGATCGTTATAAAACTGCATCAGGTTAACTAAGGCACTGGCTATTAAATGGAATACAGAGGGTGAAAAACCAAATCCCACCATCACCAGAAAAGCTCATGTGAGAAATCTCAATCGCAGGATATTCCTGAGCTGTTCCTATTAACAGTCTGAGCAGTGTTATGCTCTTTGCAAGTAGGGGATATGTGTCTGTTGGCCAGGGGAGAAAAAAATAAGAAAAAAAATCAGTTGTTTGGTTTAAGAAATTCAATAGGCAATGACATGATAACAATAGAGGGGAAAACTTCTATGTCCTTTTAGAAGCAAGCATTGCATATACCTACACAGAGAGCAATGTATTCTCCTGCTGCTGAGAATTAGTGCAGAATCAACATTCTCTGACTGATAGGAATACTTCTGAAAGAGTTATTCAGTGCTTAAGAGAGTACTTGTCACTTGCATAATTTTAATAGAATTAGAGGACAGTTTGATGGGATTACCTCTTCTCATGATAATCCATCTTCTCTCTAATACTGGGAATTTTTGGTGACAAATGTGGCGACTGGCTTAAACAGATTTTTTTAAACCTCATTTTTAAAAGTCACTGTGTCATTGAGCATTGTTATTAGATATGGAGACTTGCCAGAATCCAGAGCTGAGCAGACCCAAACCAGGAGAAACTTGGGACTGCACAGATTTCCATTTTGAAACTACTTCTCTTTAATTATAATTAATGATTATGATACACTTTTTATTGTTAAATGTGGATTCAAGTAAGAAGAAGTACAGAGAATAAAAACCCCCTGAAATGTTTATAACATAGAGATGACATTGGAAGTACAGATGAAAAGATGGTCAAGGAGAAAGGAGGTTAACTTCATATTAAACTAGGATAATAGGGTAGATGGTACTGGGAGCAACTTTTACCTGGCAGTGCAGTGCAATGTGTGACTAAGCTGAGTACTTTGGAAGACTCTTGCCTTCCCAGGAGCCTTATAAGGAAGGGCTTAAGAAGGCGGTTAGTAGGGAACAAGGAGAACCAGCCTAGATAGTTTCCTAGGATCTCTCTGAGGCTGAATTTCTAAGACTTTGTACAACCAGATGGTGGGGAAATGCCTTCTTTGCTAACCATGGAAAAAGACCACCATGGTGCAAAATTAGAACCAGTGCAATTTCTACAGTGTATCTTCTGCTACTGATTTAGAGTCTGTATCTGAAGTGGAAAGGGGAAGGCAAGGACCCATCTCTGCCTCCCTCTTTCCCAACTGCTATTTTGGCACATAGGAGTTTATGTGAGTGGAGTAGAGTAGCCTCCAGTGTTATGTGTTGCACAGCTGAGCCAGGACAGGGAAGGACAAAAGCCACCCTCACGCTGTGCAGTCACGACTGAGACTGATAAATCATTCGGAGGGATGGAGTGTAACATCTGGTACAGAAGAAGGAATCTTAGAGGTCCATGAAGTTATAAGGTGAGGCATGAAGTGGTCCCCAGTGGTATCAGTGAAGAGGTAACAGAGCTTTCCAGTACACAGAAGTAATGTTTTCATGGCTACCTCCTTATGGGCATACAACACGCTCCTCTTCCAGGTCTAATACCACTGCCAGGCTGGAAAGTAAAGTTCCTTTTGAGGACTTCCCTGTTGCTAGCTTATATTCGGTGCTCCTCATCCATATCTCCCTTGAGGTTTAGATACAATCTTCCCTCCCAAGTCAAGTCATTAAGACCTTTCAGGGACCTCATTTCATTTGGAATAAAAAATGATTATCAACCTGTGGTCTCAGAGCTATTCTAAGGCAGAGGCAGTACCTGCCACCAAAGAAAGAGATCAGTTAAAACTCGCTCAGCGTATGAATATATGAATCTTTCTGTAGTATCTTCTCTGGTTTACTAGAAATTTCAAGCACACATCTGAAATTTACTAGAAATTTCAGCTATGCTTCTGAAATTTCAGATGTAAAAACTCTGGCATGGTGAAAGTCATACTTACCGTGAGAAGTTAGATTAATTTGTAACTGATTTCTACATGAGCTTGTATGTGTACATACGGAACTGAGATTGTTCCTAGACCCCGAGGTAGTGTGTGTCATCTAAGAAAGGATAAGGAAGAAAAATGGTGTGAAAATGTGTAAGGACTATAGTACCCCCAGGAAGCAGAAACAATCTCAGTTTTGCAGTACTGTTCTAGAAATCTGTAGCCATGAGAAAGTAGAAAATGTGCCTCATCATACAGCAGAATACATCTTACCCTTATTAGGTATTCCTTAGTATGATCTCCTCTTCTGTAGAGACAGTCAAAACGTGCCAAGAGAAAAATGTATAAACCGTCTGCTGAGGACTGCGACAGGTGAGATTCTGTGGAGAGGGTAGTGAAAAATGAAGAGAGCAAGGACACTGAAGGATTCCAGCTCTTATTATCTCGGTTGGCTAATGCACATTTCAGTTGTATGTGGTGCATAGCATATAAATGAGATGTATTTGCAACACAGAGCAAAACTTAAGAAAAGCAAGAAGAGTCTACTAACAGAGGAAATGTAGGGCAGGCATTTCTGTACAGCATGCTCATTGCAATGGTTTCTACAGGCAGGAACCTGTACGATTGGAAACACAGGTTCCCCAGGAGACCTGCTGGAAATGTGGACAGTTTTGAGGTCTAAATACCACTTGGACATTTTTATATAGGGCTTTTCTCTGGATGCTCTGGAGTGTAATGCTTTGGATCCCTAGGAGAACCAGTGCTGGCAGACCCAGGGGGCTAAAGCAGGCTCAGCAGGGTGTGCCCTCCTGGTGCCACTGAAATCAGAGAAAGCTTCCTTCAGTCCTTCTCAACGTGCCTTTACTTGTAAGCTGCTGGACAACGTGTTGAGAGGCTCTGGGCATGGCAGTAGGAAAAAGTTTGAAGCCAACCAAAACAGGAATGAAAAAAGGAGGAATAAACTGGTGAGTGGTCCCATGTAAACACAATGCAGTACAGAGTAGGAGCAAATGATTTGGTGAATGGAAATGGGACGTGGCTGGTTTGGCAAGTTCACACAAATATCACAGAAAACACAAACAGTGCTCATAGGTCATCTCTCTTTGTTTCTGAATGTGTGTGGAGCTCCAGCAGGCAATTTTATGGGTTGTGCATAGGGAAAAGAAAGCCTTCAGTAAGAGTTAAGCAACTGCAGAGGTCCATGCTAATACTCTTCCTAAGAGCTGTTTGGCATCATGACCCTATAGACAGGAGGAGGGCTTCCAAGTGACAATCTGCAAGATGAAGGGCAACTGTTTCTGAAAAGCCAATGTTTCAAATAGAGAAGTTTTAATCATTTAAATGTGGTAACTTTGATTTTCTGTTTGGCCATATGTGTCTGAGTTAAAGGAAGGGCCTGTGGGTGGGGGTCAGCATATTCTCCCCTCTGCTTTTTTAGTAGGTTTGAGTTCTTGGTGAGTTTAGTTCACAATAGAGTATATGTGTTACCTTGTTGCAGCACAACCTTCTCCAGGGCTTGACTCTTCTTTCTGTACCCCATGGTTTGAAAGTACATTATGCAAGGTTAACTCACAGATCTTAGAGATTCTATTTTTTACCTTCAACTACTTTTGAAACTTCATTTTACATCTGAATGGCTTGATTTTAAAATACATTATCTTTCCAGTGGTTGTGTATTCGTGGAAATGTAACAGCAAAGAGCAGTGAACACGACAGCTCTCCTTCAACAGTTGATTAAGTCTCTGAAACAAACCATTGCTGTTTATCTTGTCTCCTGTAGCTTTTAAAATGCTATCTTATTTGACTTTGCATTTGTTTGAACTAAATCTTATATTGAAAAGATCCAGATATTTAGCCATAAT
This sequence comes from Chloroceryle aenea, assembly GCA_013399075.1. NCBI lineage: Eukaryota > Metazoa > Chordata > Aves > Coraciiformes > Cerylidae > Chloroceryle > Chloroceryle aenea. Next base: position 196,128 of record VWZY01006658.1, on the reverse strand, counting down.
TAAATGTTTACTCAAGATATCTAGCTGTTGCTTATTTTACCACCTATTAGGTTGTAGATAACTGCAGCTGAACATTTCTTTTCTAGTTTACAATGTTTAATACATGAGTAATTATTCCAACATACATGCATAAGAGAATAAATGAATATAGGGACAATCATTCCTGTGGCTAAATTTTTGTGTGGAAAATATATTTTCATGTAAGGATTTGATAGAATACATAAGGCACAGAACATGGTATGTGTTACTTGCTCTTGGGTGGTCTAGTGGATCATTTCTACAGCTCAAAGCCCCTAGCCATTTAGTGAAGATACAATATAGTATTCTTCCATGAGTATTTGCATTCCCTTTTTTGCAGCAACTTCAAATGCATACATGAGGCATTTCTTCGCTCTTGCCATTTTTGATCTCCTTCAAGAGAAATTTTACCATGGTGTCAAACTAATACAGTCCACTCATTCATTAGACACAGATCTTATTTACAGAAGTCTTATTTATTGTAGTGAGAAAGAGAGCATGTTCCTGAAGAATGAACATGGAAGAAAAAGAGAAACACATGAATTGCAAGCTTTAAAAAAATAATCATTGCCTCTTTTATCTCACCAATGCCTCTGTACAGCTGGGGAAATGATTAAGAGGATTCTGTAGAAGAGAAAAGTCTGAGAAGCCCTGCAAAATTCAATGTTATTATTTTAGGGCTTTCTGAGAAGGCGAGTTCTGCAGTCCTTTGGAAGCTCATTTGTAATTCAGCAGTAAGAGGCAAAGGAGAAAGATTTTAAATCCTCTTTGGAAATTGAAGTTACAGAGGGACTAGGTGTAGATTTGGGACAAGATATTGTGTAGATAGGGACTAGATTTGTCACTCATCTAGCCAGGAAAGATGCTGCATACAATTTTTAAATGAGTACTTATTTCAACCATATTTTAGATAAAGCCCTCCACAATTTTTCATTTGTAAAACCAGTCTGGGTTTTCATGAGGGAAAAAAACCCCAGTTGTTCAAAAATCAAAACAGCATACAAATTCTAGTGCTTTTTGCACTGGTACTTATATCCTTCCACTTACAAGACTTTCCTTTGAGGACCTCAGAACACTGTAACAATGAGTTGAACTTCACAATGTCTATGCAAAATACTTGAGATTCTTTCTAGGACAATCAGAATGATTTACAGTCAGAAAGTGCTGATTCGTCAGAATGAGAATGGACTTTATAAAGATTTGTTTTGATAAGGTTGAGTGTATTAGGTTGATAAGGTTGAAGTGCATGTTTTGACTTTTGGAGCTGTCAGATCACGTTATATGCCCATATAGGAATGATGGGAGTCCAGCTGAGGGTCATACAATTCTTTTGACCCTAATGAAAGCAGACACTCCATTTGTTAAAAGTTTCCTTTGAGGTTTTGATAATGAAAATCCTCAGAAATTTAGTTTTGCAGGAACTAAGACCTGTAGACCTTTTGTTGCATTTAAGCTGAAAAGGAAGTTATCTTTTTTTTTAACTTTCACATAAAAAGATTTGAAAGATTTGAGATGTAGCAATGGTTATTATAGTATTAGGTTCTCAGAACTCTCACCCTGGTTCTGTAAATGTAAATGCATATGTTAAAATTGATATAAGTGCCCAATATGCAATGGACAGAATCATGATCTTATGTATTTGTTTTCAGACCTGGAGCTTTACAGGAATTTTAAATACCTGTCCAGTATTCCCTGGTATGACGCAGCAATTTTAGACAGACTATACATCCACCGTGACCATCATTACCCAGAAGCTTTGGCACACAGAGACTGTGGGTGAAACAGACACACTATTCCTTGCTCAAACTAGCTGTCTTAGATACCTGCAACAGTTTAAAATATTCAGGGAAATCCTTAATATGTAATTACCAAAAACTGGCCTGTATGGATAGTTGTGTCTTTAACACCAAACAGTGCTGAACTGTAAAGTGTCATATTCAAAATCCCACTAGAAATGAAACCAAGTGAAAACAGTTGCAATAATATATACAATTTCCAAACTCTGCTGGGAATTGGCAATACTAGCAAGGGTTTGGGGTTTTTCATACATATCTAAAAGCAGTAGGCTGTGGTCTCTTACTTCAAAGAGAGCCCCTGCATATCTAAAACTGAACGGAAGTTTGGCTTGTAGCTGGGTCAAGGTTTAGGGACAGCGTGGGCGGTAACTAAAGGGCACTCACAGCAAAGATGGTTCCATATAAAGCAGGAAACAACTCTGCTCAGACATCTGAGAATGTGTTAAAAAGAGCTGTTAGTGGAGCAGGAAAAGATAAGGGGGGGAGAAAAGGCAGGTAAAGCCAAAGAGACAGGAACCCATCATCACACTTTACATGGAATTTAAGGCAGCTTGATAAACAGCACAGGGCAGAGAAATTGTAATCTAGAAGGTCAGCAGCGTGATGGAAAGGATAAGGTGTTTGCACAGATACAAAATAGGCTTAAACATTGAAGATAGAGGGGAATTTTGAACTTCAGAAAGAGGAATGCAGCTAATTGACCTCTAGGAGGGTAATCGTTAAGGATGAGTCTGACCAGGAGTTGTGTTCAGTTGTGTAGAAGAGGTGATGGTGACAGGGTAGGAGCTAGAGTGAGAGACCGGTTAGCAAGTGAAAATTGACTTAGGCTAGAAAATGATGTGGTTTAGAGTAGAGCCGAGACTACTCGTGACAGAAATGAAATACATGCATCAAGCAGATGTGCAATAGAAAACACTAATAAAGAGAAGGATCTCAATGAAGTAATCTGGAATAGAAATGTTGTTTATTAGCTTCTACAGTTAAATAACTGAGAAAATTACCATAAATATAAGTTAGAATAATATTTGCCAGAAGACAAATATTACTGAATATTCGAACAAATCTTTGAATGTATGTTACAAATATATTTATGTAAATATATCCACACTAGAAAAGCACTCCAACTGTAAAGGTAACTATCAGCCATCCCAAAACTTAAAGGAGAGCTAATCAGCTTTGATTTCTTTGTTAATAGGCTAGAGATTGGATGCAGTACTACTGTAAATATTCAAGGCAGATGGAAGGACCCCAAAAAAGGAAATGCTAGAATTTTGCTTCTACAAATGCATTGAGGTAGCCTCATAATACAGGAACTAGTCAAGCAGATGACCTTAGGGTTTGGAGGTTTTTTCCTATTCCTCATCAACAGTTTCTTGTTGTAGATTTTGTAAACAGATCCAAATGCAAAATTTGTTGCAAATTTTCAAAAATTCAGGGTGAAATTATACTATCCCTACTTTCAGCTTTTTGATAATGTGATGCTGATAAAAAAAGTCTTAATTAATACCATGTCTCTTATTAATCTGGACTTATAAACACAAATGTAAAATATATAATTCACTTTTCTTATCCTGGAAGCTTCTAAATGATGATGAAATATTCTGTACTGCAAACTGCTCTTGGCTAAAATATTTTATTCTCAAATACAGAAGCTGAAAATTCTTTCACACTTTGACCTGTGAGCCAAGTTCCCCAAAGCCTGATGCAAATTAAAATGGCTGAGTTATAAATATCTCTGAAACTAGGCTTATAATGGAAGCACAACCAGATCCTTTACTACTGCTGTACTCGTGGGGGCTGTTAGGGCAGTTATAGAGCTATCAGTGCCAAACAGTAAGTTAATGAGGAGGAGCAATTGACTGTAATAAACCACCCCTAAACAAGGAGAGGGCATTAAAACATGTAGGAGCTGAAAATTCCTATTGGGCTTTCCATCAGCTTTGTCCCTGTGTACGGCTTCTTTGTTCCTCATTCTGCTTCATTGCCTAAGCTTCTTATATTTTCCTGTGCTGAATTTGGTAAGTACACTTTTGAAGCACTGAGGAAGGGAAGTGTGTGAAACCTGAAGTTAGAAGCCAGTTGTCGAAAACCAATTTACTATTCTCATCTAATCTCATCCTTCCCTCTGTTCTCCTTATTATTACATGACTGGGAATGCACCATAGGATGACAGCAAAATAAAATTAGAAATGGCTCCATTTGACTTCTGTGCCTTTTCACATCAATCTACTCCTGCTAGTTTTATTGTTAACATTTGAACATGGCACAGAGTACAGGTGTCTATGGCAGCCTGAGAAAAGAGAGCATAAAGATGTGGCTTAGTTAATGTTGGGGTACAGGGGCAATGTGGACAGGGAGACAGTTGCCTTTATTCCGGTCACAGAGGTGCATTGCTAAGTGCATTTAATGCATGCTATGACTCTCATTACAAAGCTGGTGTTCACTGGAGAAGAGATAACAGAAATATTCTTCTCAGTTGAAAGATGACTGGTGACAGCTCAGAGCAATCAGGCTTTTCTTTCCCAGCCAGAAGTCATTGCACTCCATTTTGGAAAAGTTATTTAAGAGATTGAGTGAAACTCATTGGTAAATAAAGGTGCTGAAGGTAGATGGGTGCACCTTTGAACTCAGCTTGCTCATGTTACACTGGGATATACGTGCTGCAGGAAGTGTTAAATCCATCCCATGTCTTGGTGTGAGACACATGCACCAAGAACAAAGCAGATGACAAAGTAAACCTCTCAATATTTTTCCCCTTCTTGTTGGCTATGTGCATTCTCTTTTCTGAACTGCATACATCCACTTCTTAGCGAGAGTAATAAGGGCTAATTTGCACAAGATGCATGCTTCATGAAAAAGATGCATGTAGTCTTTATTTGTCTGGCTTAAATTAGCAAGTGGTTTAAGACTATGAAATAATTCATTGCGTGTAACTTCCACCCCTCCCAAATAACTAATATTTGAAATGTAGTAGCGTAATGAACCCTCTTAAAATCAGCCCTCCCTTTGGGATCCCCCTAAGCCTGTGCTTTCGACTTGTCATCTTCACCTGCAAGATTGCTGCCACCTTGATCTTCTGTCTCCATGTAGCCTTCTGTAACAGTGAACGGTGACAGGTGATGGGGATGGCTGTGCCATCTCACTGCAACAGAAACACAAGACTTTGGAGTGCAGGAACTGAAATCCCTTTGACCAAATGGAATTTTGCTGAAATCTGGTTTCTCCAGTCTAGGCCAACACATGGTTTGTTATGGCCTTCTTTCCTGCCTACAGGGAATGAAAAATGAAAAAGCATGAAGTAAGCAATCTATGTTCTCTTTTTTTAAAAAATCTGATCCCACTCTGGTCCTCAGCTAAGGATGTGACAACAGTTTTTGACCACAAAAATGCAGACAGCAGGTTAGCTTCAGCAGTGCTGCCAAGTTAGGTGCCCGCTCTCTGCCTGCACAGGACAGCGTTTATTGGAGAGCCACCCAATTGGTCTTCCATCAGCGTGGCTGCTCCCATTATGCCTTATGCTAGAGGACTTGCTGATGCAGATGGAGATGGCTCTGCATACATGGACCTTTGCCTTCTCCAGGAACAACCTGAAGGAGTGTGAGGAGGAGGAGGGAGGGGATGAGACCTGCCCACCACCCTCAGAGGAAGGGAGAGTCCCCCGCTGTGCCTTCTGTCTCACCACTGCTGTTAACAATGATGCTTATGCAGCAGGAGACTGGGTAACTTGCACTCCTGATGTGAGCTGAGAGCTGGGACTGGTATGGCCCTGGTGGCAAAAACGGCCATAAGCTACTGACACACAAAGTGCTGTATTGGTTACAGCATGCAGAGCTCCTTAAGACAAGGAATCTGACTTAATTCATGCACTGTTTTTATCCTGCTGTGTCTACAGGAAGTGTGAAAGACCAAGACGCAAGACCCTTAGATGTTATTAGAGGTTCTTTTGATTTTTAAACCTACAATTATTTGTATAATGGTGAGGAGAGAGAAAATAATCCTTCAGCTTGTCTGCTGGGCTCTTCAGGCCATGTTCATAGACTTACTCTGTATACTTCAAATGCTGCATAATTGCAGTGAAGGAAATAAAAGAGAAAATGGCACATTTACACTAAATGAAATTCAGAACTTCTGATACGCTGGGTCACAGAAGGCATGTACACATTTAAACAGGACTGCTACTGTGGAAATCAAGTGCATCTACATCTTGTCTCTCAAGCCCATGCAGCTGCATTAGGTGATGTTTTAAATATAAAACCACTTAATGATGCATCTACATAAGTGAAAAATGGACATTCCTTACCAAATGCTTGACAACCAGTGGTGCCCACCTATTTTTAGCATATGAAAAAACCAGTCACACTGATCCATATTGCTGTGAAACTCCTGATCTGCCCTTGAGAGTCCTTTCTAGGATTTTTAATAATCAGTTGCACAAGGCTTCTAAGTTCCTAATTTTTTAACAGGTAACTAAAAAGTAGAGGAGCAACAAATGCGGAATGGCTTAGGTTTGAGGTGCTTTAATGACAGCATAAAACTTCTTCATCTGGAGCTGTATGAGTAAGTGTTAAGTGTTCTTAATTCCCCTAAGGAAATTTAAGTCTTGGATTGACAAAGATACGCCGATTACAGAGCCAGATTTTCTACAGTGACAGACCAGGCAGAAGGTATTCTCAGTAAGGGACCCCCGTTATTAAATACACTGTCACAGAGAGTCAGGCCAAAAGCAGATCACGCTTAAAGAGGCTGCACAGCAAGACACACCCGTGAAATCAGCCTGTCCTCCTGCACACCACACTTGGTTCTGTGCTGCAGTGGAATTTAATTCAACGCAACTCTTCCCGTAGTCACCTTTTGGCTTCCACCATCTTTTCTCCCATGTTTTGCATCTTATGGAGACTATTTTTAAAGTTAATTACAAACTCCAAACTAAAAGAGAAAGATGCAAATCCCAAACTAACATTTAAAAGCACTATCATATAAAATAAAGAAGTAATACTTTTCTTGTATACTAACTACTTTTCTAAAAGAAAGAAAAGGATTTGCAATAAAATTATTTTTAAGTCTTTATTTACAGAAATAAGACCCTTAAAATTATTTTTTTCCCTCTTGAAATGAAGTAGCAAATATGCAAATGAAGCATTCCATAATGAGAAAGAAGGCAAGTAGAAGGCAGTGGAAATACGAATGCTAAGCTGAATAATTTTACGAAGACCAAATCTTAGCCAACAAATAAGTGTCTGTTGTCAGGATTTCGCTCAGTCCCAGCCCTGTAAGCTGCCTCCTGCAGTGGAGCAACCTTTGTGCTCCTTACATAGAAAGGAATTCTGCTAGACGAGAAGAAAGTGACACATCCCAAACCTCAGCAAAGGGCTGTTTGTTGGCTACATCCTCTTGGGAATAACTTTCCTATGGGTCTAAAGCAAAAGAGCACTTGCCAAAATGCAGAATTCCTGCCACTTACATGCCAGACGTGATGTCCTGCATCTGATCAGTAAGGTTTAGGGTCAGGGCTGCCCACCAGACCTACAACACATGCCCTCTGTTCACACCTCTGCCTCTCAAAAGGGAAGACAAAGGGAATGAGCAGAACTTATGGATTAGAAAACTAACACAGCCTTAGTGAAAATAATAATAACAAAATCAAATATATACAAATACCCACAAAACCAACATCAAATTTATGTTACTGTCACCACTGATGGTTGGAGCTGGTACTGGGCAAGTCCTACACTCAACTCAAGGTCAGGTGGGAACTGGGCTCACGAGCTGGATTCTAGGACTGGATTCAGGAATACCTGGATTGGGAGTAAAGGCTGTATGGAAAGATTTCTCCTTGGATGCTGGCCACTGAAGAAGAACTTGACCTTTGTGACCCCTCAGCTTTAGACTGGATATGAGGTGTATGGGCTGGAATCCCTCACTGGTCAGTTTGGGGTCACCTGTCCTGTCCACTCCTCCCAGCAGGTGCGACCTTTCACTTTCTGCAGCCCCCAACATGGCACAAGATTTAGCAGTGACCTTGGTCTGCACACCAATCCTTGGAAGTAACTCTAGACATCAAGCATTACTCACTGCTAGAAGCAGACACTGTCTGCAGAAATATGCTGTTAACTTCAGAAAATGAAGTTACTTAGAAGAGACAGCTGAGAAGTAAAATCACTGAGCAGAATTAGTTCTGTTCTAACTCAAACCAGGACACTGATGCTGAAGAATGTTTTCATTTATGGCTCTATAACAAAATACCTTATTAAATGTTCAGAAAACACAAAAGGGAGTAAAAACCTCAGAGTATAGGATTAGGAATCAAAGAGTTCTTGTCAAATTATATAAATGGTGTGAAGTACAACGAGAGCCATTTCAGTAGAGATGAGTGATAAGTATTCCACTTAAATAAGCATAATCAACTGCACACAATTACAGGAGTACTGATGTGGTTGGCAGTGACTGCAAAAAACAACCTCATGGACTGCAAACTCAACATGAGTAAAATAAGCAATAGTTAAGTTGGAGTAAAGCACGTTTCATGCTGATACACAAAAATAGGAGTGCCACATATACAAAATAAACCTTCCACTTTATTCCTTACTGATGAAATCCACACCCAGTTTGAGATATTGCTTCCTAAGAAAAATACAACACAGAGAGTGAGGAAGAAACCATCATGGTCTATTTGATTGTTCTCTTACAGAGGCTTTTCTTAGGACTCAAAGACACCCGATGGCTATCTTCAACTATACATAAGGCATGTGGAAATTCATCTGGTTTTCACATCCTTGATCAGCAGAACAAAAATTAGCAAGCTTAGACTGGGTAACGGAACGTGTGACTAGACATCAGGAAAAGGCTTTCTCACTCTAGAGACTGTACCATTTACTTCACCATTAAGCAGGTGTTACAAGCCTGAATCCAGGGCTTGCTCTAGGTGTTCTGGGCACAGGGAAGATGGTGATTCTCTGCAGTACAACTTGCTTCTCCTCCCAAGGGACACGTTTCTGGGGCCAGCCTCGCCCCCACCTGCCAGCCCGCCCAACTCCTGCACGCCCAGCCCAGCAAGAGGGAAAGCAAAAAATGATGCTGCACTTGGGCAGGGAAGTTCCTTGAAAGCCTCCATGTCCTGCAGGGCTGGGTAAAACTATCCTCCATTTCATCTGTGACCTCAGGGAATGTAGATGTTGTTCTTTATTGTTCCTTAATGTGCAGCATTTTTTTCTTTCGTGTCACCGAACAGGTTTTGGATTGGCCTTTGCAAGTTCAACTGGGAAAAATACCCATTAGCTGCAAGCACTCCACTCTGTGCAACTTCTGTGCCTGAGTCTTGCCATGCTGCAATTTTTCTGCACGTTTGAATACACTGGGTACTGCTGTGCTGCTTGAGATCAACTTTTTTAAACTATTTTTAGAAGGCTGCAAAATGTCCAGGGAATGCAGTTCACTTGCATGCACAGGCAGGCTGTTAATGTATGTTTATTAATCAGTTTGAAAAACACTGAAGCAACAACAACCAAACACTGCTGTATCTTGTCAGCTTCACCTGGCATTTACAGAGAAGAGCCCAGATGTGCTAGGAAATACCTGGCCAAGTGGCGAGCTTGTCGTATTAAGCAGCAAATACACAAGTTTCTTAGAATGCCCAAGATTTTCCGTTGATTTTCTGGCAAATATCTGCACTATTCTTGTTTCAAAACACCAACTGGCTCACACCAGGAAAAGTATAGATTAGCTAAAAATGTTTTTAATTTTGGGAAAATCAACGTTTTGATTAGATATGAAGATATGAACTCTCTTTGGGCTTTCCGCAGATCAAACCCATAAAATAAAGTATGAGCTTGTTCATTTTATCTTTATTTTTTAAGAGAAAATGAAGAACACTTTTGCAGTCATCAGTTGACTTTGGGACATTGAGGACCTGACTTCTAAAAATATTTTTATCTGCTTTTTCATATTCATATAATTTAGAAAAGTAATTAACATCTGGCCTATATTTGGAGGAAAAACCAGTAAGTCCAAAAAAAAAAGAAAATGGATTTGTGATCTCAAGTACACATAAATCCAAACTGAACATAACGTACCTGGAATAATTGCTCTGTATACAACAAAGGCCTGACTGGGCTCCCTGACATGTGCAAGCTTGATGTCTGCATCTAAGGTGAGCTCTTTCTGGACTCTTTCTAATTAGTGGAAGGAAGAGACACATCTGGAGGGAAATTCATCTGTCCTCTGTTAACCACCTACCTCAGAATTAGTACCTTTTGTGTGTGTGTTCGCTGGCTGTGGAAGCAACAGTCCTTGCCTCTTCCATTGGGTAAAAAAGGAGTTCAGACAACTACATGGATCCAAATGTCTGCACTGCAGAAATCTGAGTGTTGAAGATGAAATCCGGACAGGACAAACCCATAGAGTGCTTATGTGCACTAAATTAGAGCCGTGTCTTACTCCAGGTAGACAGCCTGACAAATTATACATTCCTTTCCACCAGCTTAGCTAGTTACACAGTTAAATGATGGTGACTGCAAGTGAATGATGTCAGCTGAATTTTATTTACACCCACAGCTGCAAAGTTAAAATAGCCCGCTGAAAAAGAAACTGAGTACTGGACTCACTCTGAGCTGCAAGCTGCAGAATGAACACTTAGCATTAGACAGCACTCAATGAGCTCCCTATGTGGGTAAAGCAACAGAGACTGCTCAGGACAAGTGCTTTCAGAATTTTAAAACCCACCTGGTAAATACTCTGCTTATGCAGTGTCTGCTAATACTGAGATAATTTCCAGTAGCAGCCATGAGTTACAGTAGATAATTCAATGTGCTATACAAATATATGTGTTCTTCTATTATTCATACCATGACATTTGTTGGTTGTCTCAGGAGTAACAAGTGAGGCTCCTATGGTTCATGAATTACTTGAATTATGTATGGTTATGGGTAGGCATTCACCATGTACAAACTGGTTTTGAATCATGCATTTCCTGGGGGCAATATTTCTCATGGTAACTAGCAAACTTTTTTGGGCTTTCAGAGCCTGCTGTGTATTAGTAATTACTACTGTGGCAGTGATCCTAGCATGAATGCTTCCTGGTAAACGTGGGAGATAATGAATGTATACATGTTGATGGATGGGAATCAGCATTTGTATTTATTCACATTCCAAAAGCTATCTACCTCACTCGGAATATAAATTATGACATCAAACTGCTAAACAGCTATCTGCTGTCCAATTGTCACTATAAATAGCAGTCCACAAGAGGGAGGTGGCAGTAGATCATATTTTTTCCATTTGGAACTGTACAATTGTTTCCCAGCTAACAATCCTGCTCGGGGAAGATAACTGATATTCTCAGCTTCAGGCTTTTGTTCCTAGGTACCTCTTTAGTGCGTTTTTAGTTATTCATTTTTATGAACAATACTGGCCATCTATCAGGGAACTGTACATGAAAACCCATTAATACCCCATTTGCTGCATAAATCCAGCACAATGACTTTACAGGAGGACCAGCCTTTTCTGAAAACACTAGTAAAGACTTTTTTTCCTTATTAAAAACAAACAAACCAACCAAAAACCAACACGTTCTTTTCCCAGAAGCAGTTTTTACAAAAGTAAAAGCTGAAAGGAAACTCCAACATTGCACAGTCTGTTGTGCATAGACCATTTCACGTCACTGAGCTATCTAATTAGAAGTTTTCTTTATTTTTTTAAATAAAAGCATCCATAAAATCCTGACACAGACAGGCTGTTCAAGCCTTGGTCCTTCTCCCTGGCGCGGGCAGTGGAGCAGCCACACCAGGAGCCTCAACAAGTCTGAGCATGCAGCAGGCTGGCCCTGGGTCTGCCGAGCTGGCACCAGGCGCTGGCCCAGAAGCCAGCCCCCTGGCAGGGACCGCCCCTGGCCTCGGCCAAGGCTCGGGAACCCCTACGGTAAGAATAAATATTCCTGTCTGGTAGCAAAGAACCTCATGGCCCTGGCGAGGCATAGGCCTGCATGAAATGGCTTTTTCTCTGGTTTTTGTGTGCTGGGTAATGCAGGTGTCCTGACACTGTAAGCTAACTAACCACTCGTGTCTGTCACGTCCAGAGGCCTCATCCAAAGCTCGTGGAGTCGAACTAAGTAAAGGGCATTCTCTGCACTCCACCACAATCTTACTGCAGGTAAGCGTGCTATCGGAGAAGCTGGGGATCCGTAAAATACATCGGATCTGTCTCCTTTTTCCCTGCAAAGACAGAGTTGCTTATGACATCATATTTTCTAATGATTTTTCCAAGTGCAGCCTAAAATTTTGAAACACTTCTGCCTTCTGCTTTGGAAAATGAGCTGGGTAAACCTTGTAGTCAGGGTATGTCTCCTGAAGCTCAGCTTTAATTTATCCTGTCTTCAGTTTCATTCCTTATTACCCACAAAACAGCATCTAGTAGACTCATGCAGTAGAGCAGCCTTTGCTTACCCAGCTCACAATGGCTGCAGTGAGAGAGGAAGAGTCCTGTTAGGAAGAAGGCATTGTGAGGATTTTTGGTCACGTTGATTCTTAAGACACAGAACTGCTTTAAAAATCCATTGTCATTTTTTCTCCAGGCAGATGTTTAAAGCACATCATGGTAAAAGAACATACCACTACTTGCTAGCAATAGGTACAGAAATTTGCTTTATCTGATAGTCATTGTGATAGGAGAAAAACTAATATCTGTTGTCAGACACTTCTCTAATCTGTGTGAAAGCAAATAGTGATTGAAGCCACCTCAGGAAAAAAAGTCACAGAAACTCAGCTTCTAGACCTTCAGTACGTTTCATTTGCAGGCTCTGAATTTTATGGCCATAAACTTTGAAAGCATTTTGAACACCCTGCATTTGTACAACCTCCTATTCCTAGTCTCAACGCTTGCACTCTGCAAGTCTCTCCTTACTCCAGCTCTGCCAACACACCAGCAGAACAAGGTTCCTACTGCCCCATGAGGTAAACATGTCTCTGTCGCGGTGGCCTCCCGCAGTTCCAGTGCCTCACTGTTGTAGTGGCTGCCTGGTTTTCTCTGTTTGTTTGTGGACTCCACGTGCCTGTTGTATCTTGTGGATGACAAAATCACAGAATCACAGTGTTTTTGAGGCTGCAAGGGACCTCTGGAGGTCCAAGCCCCTGCTCGAGCAGGGCCACCTAGAGTTGTTTGCCAAGGACCATGTCCAGGTGGCTTTTGAATATCTCCAGAGATGGAGATTTCACAACTTCTGTGGGCAAACTGTGCCACTGCTCAGCACCTAAGACAACGTCTATGTGTTCACAGCAGGGCTTCACGCAAAGCAAGGCCCAATAACAAGAGAAAATCCACCAGCTCTACTCCTGAAAAACCTTACTTAGCTGACTAGCACCTCCACACTTTCTACCTGCACGTTGGAACGACTTTGTACAGGAGAATAAGGAGGATGCCTTCCCAGAGTAAAATTTAAATGCTTCTCTGTTATAGTGAGCAGCAAATCACATTAATTCCTCTACTATTCATTGTGATAACAATATTAATCAAGCTGCTCCCTGGATACTCGTGTAGATGTAACATGTAATTCTATGGAAGCTCCTTTGTAATTTAGCAGGAATTAATGTTCACTTATTGCAAAGTGTTATGGGGAAAATGCATTTGTGGACCTTATGTAGGATCTTGTTCTGCTCTGAAAGAGGCTGAGCAGAAAAGTATGTGCTGGAATAGAATTCAGGTGTGATGAGCATATGCAGTTGTTTGTAGAGTGCACTTAACCGTCTCATGGTGTAAAAATGCAAGGCACTCAGGGCTATTAAATTTTCAATGGCTTAATCAAGAAAATGTTGAGAGACATGGCTACCGTGGTTAGGATTAACGGAGTTCCTCACTATCTTCATTACATGTAATAAACTTGTGTAACAGAAATAATAATAACACTGCTTTGCATGTAAACACTGCTCCTTTTATGCAGGCTCTCCAGGCATTGTGAGCAGTCGTGAACTGTCCATCACTGTCCATCTCTGTGGAGTGACTCTCCTCCTGCAGCGGCCGATACTTCTCCTGGGAGACCCCCGGGAGAGGGTCCTGCAGCACAGGTGGCTCCAGGCAGATGCATGTGTGTCCCTGCTGCCTGCAGCTTCGCTGGCCACGTGGTGGACTGGACTTGCCTGTTCGGATTCCTGGAGGCATTTTATTCAGTAGTTTCTGAAGATCCTAGTGCTATGAATTTGGTCTCTGTTTTGCCATTCATTTTTAAAAGGTACTGTATTTGTCTGCAGCTTGCAAGTTTGCACTTCTCTAGCTTTTCAGTAGTACCTTTATCCTGCTATTTATTCCATATTTTTAACTGTATTACAGACAGATTTATGCTGCTCAAGCTCTGCTTTGCTTCACTGAAGCAGATTTAGCAGACTGCTGAAGAAGCCTTGCAGCCTACAGTCCCGGAATGCTCCTTTTAGGAAAAGGCTCCTGTCTTTATTTTTGGTGGACTTCAGTGACCCCGGGACCTCACTGGCCTGTGGCCTGTCTCATCAGATCAGCCAATTAGATACTGCTTGGAAATTTTTACATTTTCTTCAGCTTTTCTGCAGCAATAGCAATTGCTACTGCTGCATAAAACCTACATCATCCACAGCTCTAGGACTTTACTTTATCTGATGAAAACTGACCACTTCTTTTTCAGATGTAGTTAATTTTCTGAACTACTATTGTGCTTCTTTAAATTCCCTCCTCACTTTTTCGCAGTCCAACTCACTTCTGCTTTATTCATTTTTGTCTAAAATGTGGAAGGTGTTAAGTTGTTCCCTTTTCCGCTTGCTCAGGCTGGGAGAATGACTGGGCACTTCTTTTCAACAGAAGGCTTTGCATGACTGGGGAACTGAGGATCTGCTGGGAGCTAATTAATCTATCATTTTTCTCTGCACACTGTGTACGGTCCTTTGCTTGTTGCTGAAAAAGTTATAGAAAAAGAGTAGTAGGGAGAGGGCTTACGGATTATCCTTTTTCTCCCTGAAGTTCTAGATTTGTGCTTTGCACTGGCTGGGGGGATGTTAGGGTTGTGCCCAAGCCCTTACTTAGAAGGAAGGCAGACAGACCAATCGTGTATACTTTTAAGGGGGATAGGACTTCTGAGCTACTGTGGATAATAATATTACAGAACCCACGCTTCCCAGCATTCTTTCAAGGCTGCCACATTTCTAATATGAACCCATTCTGCGCCTTTTCTGCCTCTACCTTTCCTTTTTTGTTCGTCTGACTCTTTATTCTTGCTTGACACCTTCTGTCGTTCCAACTACCACTCCAATGCACATGGTCCTGCCCTTTTTACCTCACACAAACAAGTCTTTGCCATTAATTAGCTTTGCCTCCAAGCTCTGCTATTCACAATCCGGTAAACAGAGATGAATCTAACAAAGAAGACAAGGAAGGGTGGGAAGCTGGGAGGTCCATCTCCAAGCTTTGCTCCCAGGTCGGATATCTTTCCTTACTTAATTATGCTTTGTAAAGTTCTTTGAAATCGTTGGATTAAAGGAGCTGTGCAAGTATATGGTGCAGTAATTATACTGCATTTGTAATCGGGCCATAGAAGAGAAACCCTTGAACCACAGCTATATTGTTCCAGGCACCACAGTCTGTGGATGTCTTCCTTTGAATTTCCTTCATGCCAACCAGCGGTAATAGGTTCTCCCTCTATCCAAAGCTCCTGCAGTCTTTTTCAGCCTGCCCTGGACAGCAGCCCATCAACTGTTCCACAAACAAACATATATTTCTCTCTCTATTTATTTTTCCTTCTTTTTCATCCCACTGTGCAAGCAATTAGCTATTGAATCCTTAATAAGCCAACCTAGTCCAGCCCACATGACTATTTTGCTCCTAATCAATTTATTCAGCTCACATAGAGGGATTTATCATATTTACAATATCACAGCTATTTGTGTAGGAGTTATAAAAGGTAAGGAGTAATTTTAGGGAAAGAAAATCCAGTTGTAGGTTGTTGCTGGTTTTGTTGAGCTTCAGTATGTGGGGGTTAAATTCACCATTTGAGAAGGGAAATTTTGGATTTCAGTCAGCAGAGTTCAGATCCACCAAGGGAGGAACAGAAATGCATAATTAAACATGCAGCAAAGAATTTGGAAAAATGTAATCGAGACTTTTGCAAACTGTCTTTTTCCAGAAGCATTTTCTTCTGGTTTAGCTCTCTTTGCTAAGCCTTGGAGATGGACTTCACCCTCCACTGTTATCACTTTAGAGTTAACTTATTGTTGCAAGGGAAAAAACCACAAAGACTCAGTGATTCAGATCAGAGAGGTGCCCGTGCAGCCCGGGTACTTGTGCAAGGTGAGTTTTAAACACCTCTGCTGCTATAGCCTCAAGTCCCCACAGGGCTTGCACACAGTTGGGTCTGCACGTTTCCTGGGCCCCGTGTCCCTCGCTGTATGTTCTTGGCGAATACTTCTGGATCCAGGCAAACATCCAGCTCTACTCGAGATCTGACTGCAAATCAAACTAATAACTTCCTTGGCCTGGAGTGAAAAAGGATAATAACGCTTTCCCAGCCGGTTCATTTTTGCTATTATTAGGGTTTATTGACATAACAGTAGTATTAAGAGGCCCAGCTAAGGCTCCTGGATTGCACCTCTCCCCCAATTCCCCCAAATCCCCACCCTTTTCCCTGATATTTCTGGTTCAGAAATTACATGACTCAGAGTTGAGCACATCATATACAGTATTATCCCAACACAGGTCTGTCCTGTTCTCATCCTGCTGTAAAAATAAGGTCTGTACACAGGCTGTGCAGAAGCAACACGGGGGTCGTGGAAGCAAATAACACACTTAAGAGAGTTCAAACTACCTTCTGTGTTTGAATTGCAGAGTATGAAGGGGTTCATTTGAGACTGGCTCACGAGAAAGGTATGCACTCCTAAGACTTATACCTTAAGAAGCTTGATTTCTGCCATAGCTGCCACATGGAACCTGCCTACTTGCTAAGGGGAAAATTCTCCTCTTAAGAGACTTAAGGGCAAAATGCTCTCCTCACAGGCCCTCTCCCTCTCATTCAAGCCTTCTTTCACCAGAGATGTGCGTGTATGTCAGGTTTCCAGGCAGACACTGCACTAACACCAGTGCTAATGTACACACAGATACGTGGAATTTTTTTAATTCTTTTACCAATTTCAGTATTTTTTCTTCTTCATCTACATAGGGGGTTCTCCAGAAGGGTAGAACAGGTCACTTCTGGCAAACAGCACAGATGAAAGCTGTTATCCAGTATTTGCAAGGGTTGAAACAAAATACAAATGCAGTCATTGTAGATTAAATCCAATTTTGGAAATGCAAATATGACCGAATTTGCATTTTTCAGGGCAAACACTAGAACTGCACGGGCTGCCACTACGGAGCTCTCCATTATAACGTGAAGGTCACACCCACAGCTGCTGCTCTGGACAATGTGTGTTGCTGGTTCCCCTTCAGGAGCAAAGCTCAGCCAGTCCAGCTTAGTGCCCTTCCTCTGGTACTGAGAATGAAGTCCTGCCAGTGTAGCCACACTTCGTGACTTCTCCCTTGGGGATGCTGACCAACACTGCAGTGCCCAGACTGAGCTTCTGAGCAGCGGCCACACGCTGCCCAGGGTCAACAGTGCTTTTGCTCTCTTGCTGAGGAGCATGGGCAGAAGTCCTGGAGGAGCTGCCCATCCATCTCCTTCGGCATTTTACTATCTGAGTTTGTAATGCCATAGCTTGTCCAAGCTGTCACGCATCAGATGCGTTCTTCTGTCACTGAGTACTGTACAATCTCAGCAGGATTCCGAGCTCTCTTCCTGATGAAGTCAGGTTCAGGTGGAGATCTAAGCTCATGATGGTGTCCATAAGTGGCAGCTATTGATCTGTGACTGTGTATACCTTCCAGTATCAATTGAGAAAAAATGTTCAGTATAGTAAAGTTTTCTTCCAACTCTTCTTCATACAGCTTGAGGCCACACCTTTCTTTATTCCAGAGAGATCAGGCAAAATAGAAATACACTCCAAAAATAGAAGAAAGCCTGATGAAACTAAGGAAGAGAGGTTTGTGTACTGCTGGAAACTAAACATTCAGAAGAGAGAGAGCGGCAAGCTCTCAGTTGTGTTAAGGGAGGGTTGGGGAGGACACAAGTCCTGATACTCCAAGGTTTTTTGGCTAAGGAGGTGCTGTTCTCCACCTTAAACTAAGCTCAGCTTGTATGAACAGCTTGATTATTCCTTGTTAACAGTTACAGTGCTCTAGCCCAGCCCTGAGCCTCATGCTGACTGCAGTTTGCTGCTGCCTCTCCAGGTTCGTTTGCTGCAGCCCCAGGCTTTACATTTTGTTGATACGTGGATGAGCCCTTTGACCTCCCTGGCCTCATCAGAGCTGCTCAGACAATGGCTGTTCTGGCAAAAGATGGCTGAGAGTTGTGGGGAGCTGAGAGGAGTGTGCTGGGGACTCTCCGTAAAGCTCTTGGTAAATGAGCCCTGCAGGGTGCAGGTACTTGCCCCAGTGAGGCTGAGACACCAGTAGAGGCTTCTGAAATCCATAGTTTAAAACTGAAGAGTGGCATATAGAGAAGAAATGACAAGTCCTAACGAATGGCTGATTTGGGTGTGCTAGCAATATGCCACTGTTTACAGCACATCATTAGCCTCTAAGAGCTGTCGGGATTGAACTTCTGTTTGTTTCAGAAGTGCACAGTACAACATTTTAGTCTTTCTCCTGCAGTAACCACAGGTTGTTACAAATCCCTTCATGAATGCATTATGGAAAACTGGGGCAGAGTTCTTCACTCGCTAGCCAAGTGCATGCCTGCTGTGGCTTTGTGCTAGGAAACAGTGAATAAAGTTTTCAAAGCCAAAGTACAGTGGAAACCCATTTTACACACATAAGCATATTGCACAAGACTAATATTCACTGACGTTCCCTGCTGGGGCATGAAACTTGTATCAGTTTGCAATGCAGAATTTATTTTTCAGGTGTTTCTTGAAGCTGGTTCATTCTTGTACCTTTTCACCTGTTACTGTCCTCAAAATACCTTAGCTCTCTAAGTCTATTATTTTATTGAGTATTCATGGTTAAAAGCTCTCACTGTATTTCTCTCTATGGTCTAGTGCAGAGAAAATGTACACATTTAATTCTGCTTGCTTTACTCAATGCTGTTATCAAGGAATGTGGTGCTTTGTGGCTCTTTATATTCTTGCGTTTGGCCAAAATTGGATTGAGTGAGCAACTTGCACAAAGAATGCTGTAGCTCTTCCTTGTTACCACCTCATGTGGTTTTTCTTCTGCTGTCCAGTTGAAAAGAGAAAGAAAATGGCAAAATAAATATTAAAAAAAAAAAGAGAGAGAAAGGAAAACCTAAATAGATGCTAAGGCATTGTCTTGCAGAAAAGTAAAGGCAGCAAAGCAAAGGGAATTGAAAAGTAGGAGGAAGAAGAGGAAGGAAAAAGGATTCATATTTAACAAAGGAGAAGCAAACCCAAGAAGTCTGAAAACAAGTAACTCTGTGACACCTGACTATTAATAAACAACTAACATCACGATTTTACCATCTCAGTGTGTGAACCTTACAGACAGTTACCCGTTTACATGACACGCACCTCTCCTCTTCCTTTTATAGAGTCCAGTGAATGAAAACCCCAATGACTGAGGGAGCTTTCATGTTTTATGCACATGTTAATTAAGAGGATGAGTATAGGAAAGCAACTGCAAGTTGAGGCTACAGTCAAGGAAGGAGCTACGCATCACGCCATTATGTTTGAAATCATAACCAAAAAATCAGCTCTTTCCCCCCTTTTTTTCCCCTTTTTTCTTTTTTAATATAAGCAGAATTAATAATGAGAAGCTTAAAATGAAAACTGTGATGCCCACCCAGGACAGACAGAGTCAGTAGAAATTATTCTCTGAGTAAATGCATAAATTGGAAAAAGACTGTTTAAGGCAAAGGACCCCAGAAGACATACAGTCTAAAAAGCAGCGTATGTTTTCCAGCCACTGGAGCAGCATTCCTGTGTCAGGTTCTGGAGCATCCCCTCATTAGATGCAGACAGAGCAAGAAGTCATTCCAGTTTGGAGATGGAGCTGATACTTAGAGAACGTTGTTGTCCAAGACAGTAGGCTGGACTTGTTGATCCAGGAGGTTCCTCTGAGCCACGACCCATTTGGGTCTCTTAAACATTTATCTGTGTTTTGAATCAAGCTGAAACCATCTCTCTGTGCACCACCAAATCAATACACTACAGCAAAGCACCCTAGCCTTTATTTACTTAGAAAACCCCCAACTGGTTATAAAAAGTTGTATTGCCATCAGTCTGTAGATGTAAACTGCATGTCAACAGCAACAAAAATATATACCGGGTCAGTGAGTAACAGCCAGTGAGCAATTCAATGTCATCAAGCAAACTTTCTGTGTCCCCCCACCGTATCGTCCCAAGCATCGCATGGAAAATGGTCATCTTCTGTCTGGACACCGCCCTGCTCACTCTGAGTTTTCTGTTTGAGCTGCTGACACTGAGCTTGCTCCTGGGGTCCCTGTCAAGTAGATCCCCTACAGATGCCTGAGTCTTTACCTTGACTCTATGGAGGAGAGAGGGAGGACAGGGGAGTACAAGGGGCTCAAAATCAAACGTAGGTCATTGTGAGGGCCTCGGCACAGAGTTTCCTGTAGTGTTCTCCTGTACTGCAAACACAGAAAGCTTCAAGCTGGCTGCTGCCAGGCCACGTGGGCCCAGGAAACCTTCAAGCCATGGCATCATGGAGCCTTTCTGTGGTTAACGTGCCCTGGTGAGCTTCATCCTACTGTGGCTCCTTTCCTGGTAGTACCCCAAAGTTCAGTCCAGCTGGCTTGGCTACACCTTCACAACCCTGCAAGCTGCAGCACAGGCTGGCTGTAGCCCCAGAGATAGAATAGCCCGCTACGGGACAGCAAACCCCAACGCTGGGTGGTTACTGTTAAGCTGCTGTCTTCCATGGTGGTGAAACTATGGCCAGCATTTGGGGGATGAGCAATATCTGTTTGTTGGCTGGTCTACTGGGGATTTATTTCTATATCTATTTTTTATAATTATTTGTTTTTAAGAGGCCGTTTCTAACAGAGGCTGAAATAGGTGTATACTGTTCTGTAGTTATCTTACATTTTCTGTGAGCAGTTTGCAATCCAGGTTTAGTGTTTCTTGATAGTTTTGTTTTGTTTTTAATAAAAAGATATTTTGTTCTAAGCTATTTTTCTGTGCAAGGTTCATCTTTTTTACATTTTCTTCACCACCTCTGGATTAGTTAAAATCACTTCTTAAGTCAAACCACTGAATTAGCAAAATTCCCATTACTTTTTTGGTACAGGTATCATGGATATACCAGTATCATATTTTACAATTTAAGATGTGGATCTTTGCTTCTGGCATCACAATAATCATTTTACAATTTTCATGTTGCTGGAAATGAGGGGGAATTGGAAGAAACATAAGTTTGTTG
The DNA here is from genome assembly GCA_013399075.1 of Chloroceryle aenea. NCBI lineage: Eukaryota > Metazoa > Chordata > Aves > Coraciiformes > Cerylidae > Chloroceryle > Chloroceryle aenea. Next base: position 174,883 of record VWZY01006658.1, on the reverse strand, counting down.
AGAAAGGTAGAGAAACTGAGACATTGTCTCACTGACTGGCAAGGACTACTTGGAAAACCTAGAGTTTAGCTGGAAAATCTGGGTTGGATCCCAAAAGATTGCGTAACCCAGTGTTTGACCTGCCATTTCAACCTCCCCAACCAGCCAGGGAGCGGGGTGTGTTTATTCAGGGCGCTATCAAGGTGTACTCAGATGCACCAGTGGCAAAGCAGTGGTAGATTCCAGTCACTTTGGCAGTTTCCTCAAAACTCTCACATCTTTGCCACTGACCATAAGTATTTGGGCGTCGTCTTCCGTCGTGCTTACTAAAGGCAAATTTGAGTCAGGACTGCAGAGAAAACAGGCTGCTGATGAACCCAGTTGACCTGTCACCTAGGAGACTTGTGATATAAAATATTACTTCAGCTGTTCAAACAAATAAATGTAATTTTTATTTAATTGACTCTTGACCTTGCACTGCAATTACTCACTGTTAATTTATTTCAGAGCAGTGACTGCATGTAAACTGTTAAGAAAGATGCTGTAAAAAGCTACGTGCACAGGAGACAGAGCCAGGGGCACGCTTGAGGTTTTACGGAGCGAAGAGGATTATCGGGCCCCTTCCCTGAGTGGAGTACAACCCAGGACACTGAGGAAAACCATTGCACGGGGGACCACATTTTGTTCTTTGCCCAGAACAGCAGCCATTTAAGACCGAAGTGGTTCAAGTTCTGTCCTGGATATTCAATCAATGATTTTGGAGTGGGGAAAAACTTCTGGTTAATCATTTGTCATCATCAAGGTTGTCTTACTGACCTGAGTATGTCTCTGTTCCGTTGGTTATGGAGTTTATGAATGACAGCTACTGTCACTGTCATTGCTGTCCCGAGCACACGTCTCTACTGCAGGGCTGCACAGGGCTTTCAATAGCAGGCTCTTTTATTTTAGCCATTGAACCCAAACTGTTGGGAAATGTAGAGAACTATCATTTCTTTAATTAATGCATAGGGAAGGTTTGGGTTCTGCAGAATGAACAGGAGAGGAAAGAGGACACGCTGGACAATGAGAGTCCAGAGTTTCTGTTTCTCCGCGTGCAGAGGAGCAGTCAGTGCTACTTATGAAAACATTATTTACCTAATGGATAAATTGTAAATGGTTCCCCCAGAGTTTGACCCATCCTGACTTCTTACACGTTAGGGCACACCAGGAATATCCTTCTTTTGAAAATTTCTTCAATGGAAGAACTTGAGAAATAGATAGGAAACCTCATTGCAAAATGGTGAAACCCCCTAAATTCAGCTACATAAATCATGGCACCAGCTTGAATGAAACCTTTTAAATCAACTGATAAAGGATTCAGTGATACCCTAGAAATCAGCTGTCTGTCACAAGCCCAGAATCTCTGCAGTGGTGTAGAATTTGGAGAATGGTAATTACAGGAGCAGTTGAGAATCAACCTTGATGCTCAGGCACTGCCAGTATTCCTACCATGATGAAACCTGTTGTAGTGTGTGCACTGGTGAGGAGGAGGGCTGTATGCCTCTTCCAGCTCCTCGTAGGAGATTAGCTGCATGGAAGTTGCCCACATCATATGTTCCCACTGCACGTGGTGGCAGAATACAGCAAGAGTCCTTGCACTTTGCCTCCTATGTTGCACGGAAAGGCCAGGGTCAGTTTTACTCACACTGGCCAATAATATGCTGTGGAACTGCAGATTCTCTGCCTATACACTGGGGGTGATTCCCTGACTGTCTTCGTAACACTCACATTTGAAGTATCTTGACTTGGGGTTAGAAAGTTCTGGCACTATATCCAGCATGAGTTGTCCCAGCAATGACAACAAAGGAAGGTGAGAACATTCCAGCTAGTGTAAGTAGAGCGGTGAGCTTATGAGAACTGCTCGTGCCACCTGCATTGCTTATAGCCTGCCCGAAAGAAGCATCCCATGAGCAATCCATAAACATGACAGTGGTCAGGTGCTTGACAGTTACAGCTCCCACTATGTTTATATCAAAGGAGATACTGTCAGGAGGCTCATGCTTGTGCTAAGGGAACTGCTACAAGGAAATGAAAACCTGAACATGAAGCAAGTGTGGAGAACATAGCTACAGCTCATCAGAAACGTTGGTTTCTGTAGAACAAGAAACTCCAGCAAGCCCAGGAATAAATACAATACAGGTGTTCAGAGCACAGGTCCTGAGAGAACAGGAATCAGAAGAAAGATGGGTTGTAGTGGCTCATAAATTCTGTAACTTTCTGAAGAATCAGATCATCTCTCTCCTCAAGTATTTAAAAAATGCATCCAGCTAACAATGATGTATAGAGTAGAAAAAAAAAGGTCTCTACAGAATGTGTGGGTTTTTTTAGCACAGAGAAATATATAAGGTGTTAAATATTTCAGGGCAAGTCAGGAAGATCAATGGATAGGTTTATAACAAACATCCATCTAGGAAATTATTCATCAATGATACATGGAGATGTAATTGCAGCTAAGTAGGACAGCTAGCTCAAAAACAGGACATGCAGTGGACAAAATTAAGTTGCAGAATACCTGTCGTGGATGCAGAAGAGAAATGAAGGTTGCCAAGAGATGGCAAATGGATGTGATCACAGCATTCACCCAGACAAGACAGATGAGCAAAGGACAAGGCAGAGAGAAATGGTGGTAGCTCTCTTACTGCATCAGTTGCCTTGTATCAGCAGCTGCTGCTACTGATGTGATGCGATCTGTGCTACCCATAATCAAAGTTTTCTGGTGGCTGTTGATTTGCAGTATCAGAACTTGTGTGCAAAAGAGAAACGTGCACTCATTTGCACTGCTGAGAATACACTGTGGCAGAGCTTTGCAAAGAGAATTGCTGCTGGGCTTCTAGTGTAGTTGCTACTGCTGGAGCAGAGAACAGTGAACTAATGAATTAATTCCTGTTTTGAAATAGTCTCTGTGGGAGCACTCATAAAACACAGACCTTGTTTGCACAAGGAGCAAAAATAGGTAACAGTTGTCTGCCCTGAATCTCCACATACTTCAGAAAGCTACCCAGACATTGCTCTCCGTGCTGTTCACCAGATGAACAATCATGCTGGACTGGTATATGCCCACGTACGATTACTGGGAAACTTACAGCGCGAAGCAGAGGAAGAAGTGACAACTTGAAGGAATGTCAGATGAGCTTCAGAGGCTCAGGAAGTGTCAGGGGTTTTACAGCTATATCAGCTGATCAGGTTATCTCCATGGACAAAGTTTGGCTGTCTGGGCTATCAATGAGGAATAACAGAGGAGAACACGTTCTTATTCGGACACTGTTAGTTATTAGGTGTCCATACTCACGTGTATATGCATATATAACTTATCCCATCCTTAGAGCTGCAATCAGTTCGGTCCCAGTTGCGCTGCCTAGGAAGCTGTCCTGGTTTCACTGGGACAGAATCACAGGCCTGGCACAGTCTTCAGGCCATCAGCAGGTTGGAGTCAGCCAGGGCAGCTGGCCTGAGGTGGCTATGGGCGCATTCTAGACCATAAACATCACACTCGGTATAAAGGGGGAAGTTCATTGAGGATGATGGAGCTCCTGCTTGGGCTCCTCCTCACCCAGCTCCTCCTCTTCCTTCTCCTGAGAACTGCCTTTATTATGGCTGTCATACCTGTACTGGGCTGAGTGTAACTTTGTATGTTCTATAGGGGTGAGTGTTAGTCTTTCTGTTTCATTGTCTGTTTTCATTTCAGCCCGTGTGTCTGCTCTCCTTTTCCCCAGTTCCCCTTCTCTGCTGGGGAGGGGTCACTGGGCCACAGAGCAACCACTATAGTTTGGCCTCAGGTACTGGCGAATGCAGATCTAGATACAGCCACTAAAAGACAAATCCTGTGGTCTCTTTAACAGGCTCAAGTTGCAGGCACAGGAGGCATCCACAAAATACGATCCCTTTGTTTCCTTCAAAGACATAAACATAAAGCAACCTGTAGTTAATGAATGCCTGAGAAATAGAACTGTTAAAGAGACTTTGGTGAAGTAATTCTATGAATCCAAGTTCTTGAGCTAATGCTGCTGCTTAGGGATTAGTGGCACTGAATGAGTGCAAGTGAATAGATTGGAAAATACGACTGGGAGTGTCTGGAAGTAAATATGCCTGGCTGCCCACCTGAACGGGATGGGAGGAGTGACTGACTCAGTATGCCCGAGCATCAGTAAAAGAGCGTACTGATTCCAAATGACTGCAAGGATAGGAGAGTGTGTGTGTAAGTGATTATCTCAATGGCTGTACCAGTAGAAGAGGTGAAATGACAGGAGTAAATGAAGGAAAACAGGAACATCTGAAATGCAGAAAATGCAGTGACAAAGAACAGTCCCAGATGGTCTGTTTCTGATAATCAATGGAAAATCCATATGAACAACTGGCTTACATGGAGAATGGAAGTGCTCTACTGCGTGCATGAATTTACCACCCTGCCATAGTTTAACCCCAGCTGCCAGCTAAGCACCACCCTGCTGCTCACTCGCTCCCCCCACGGTGGGATGAGGGAGAGGAGGCTAAAGTGAGAAAAGTCATGGGTTGAGAGAATAATAGAGTTTAATAGGTAAAGCACGAGGCTTGCAGACAAGGAAAGCAAAACAAGGAATTCCTTCACTGGTTCCCATCACAGGCAGGTGTTTGGCCATCTCCAGGAAAGCTGGGCTCCATCACACGTAACAGTTACTTGGGAAGATCACAAGTATGATGAGTCTCTAGCCTCTGCAATTCAACATTTTTCATACAAGAGCAAACGCAAATGTTTTCAGCAAACTGCTCCTGATTTCTGTTAGAAGAATGGTGGGGGTTGGAAGGGACCTCTGGAGATCATTGAGTCCAACCCCCCTGCCAGTGCAGGAACACATAGGTCAGC
>VWZY01006658.1:93723-169789 GCA_013399075.1 Chloroceryle aenea | reverse complement strand
TCTCCCAGCTGTGTCTCCTCCCAGCATCTTGTTCACCCCCAGCCCCCTCACTGGTGGGGTGGTGTGAGGAGCAGGACAGGCCCTGGCTCTGAGCAAGTGCTGCTCAGCAGTAACCAAACCATCCCTGAGTTATCAACACTGTTTCCAGCACAAAGACAATAAATACATAGTTCCATACCAGCTACTCTGAGGAAAAGTACCTCTACCCAGCCAAACCAGCACACACCACCTGATTTGTTCAATTGTGACACGAAGAGCAATTGCCAAGAGTTCTTCCTATTAACTTATTTTTGAGAGGACTTTCTAAGAAGGAGACTCTCCTGACTTCTCCAAAGTGCCTTTATAAACAGGCACGTGAGCCATATGCAAAGGGCCAGCTCTTGCACTATGTCCTGTTAGTATGGCAGGAACATCTTTTGAAGGGGACAGGGTAGGACACCTTCTGCTAGGGAGTTACTAGATGTACAAGCTCATTGATTCATTGATATATGTTTAGTTTCAAATTACCTAGCTAACATAAGTGACCTTACTCTTTTTTACTTTCTTGACCAGTGTCCTGTGCATGCGGGCGGAAGACATTAACTGTGATTCTAAAATACCACTTCATCCCTTTTCATCAACCATTTCGTGCTCTGTCATCACGAGGAGAATGACAGCTCAAGGCATAGCAGCAGCAACTACAATCCTCCAACAGAGCTGTCTGCCGGAGGTAAGCGCAAAGAACGGTTCACAAGTTGACCTGTTCACCCAACAGGTTTAACAAACCCAGAACAGCCGAAGTGCCACAACTCTCAGCATGCAGTTACTCTGGATAAAGTAGCTCTGTGCTCCGTGTGTGAGTGTAGTGGCCGCCAGCCTGCGCTACCCTTCTCCATGCTCCATCCCAATACACATTTAAACCAGTTTGTTTTAATCTAGGGTTTTTTTCAGTATTTTGTACACCATTACCTGTGTTGTTGAGCTGTGTGATACGCCATGCTGTGATCTGAAGACTAAAAATAAACTCTTCCTATCTGATTGCTTTTAGATGCTGTTAGGATGGTCAGAGATAACAGAAACACAGAGAGTCATCTGTATTTGGGAAACTACACCTTCTCCTCTGTTGCCACCTGAAGGGGTGTATAGAGTAGGCAACACATTGTTTGCCTGGAACTTCAGATGGTTGCTTTGCTGAGGAGCTGAAGTGAAAGAAGAAAATCCTGCCTGACACAAGGCAACGGCACGGTCTTAAAATGAAAAATAGCAATAGTGGAAGTTCCACACAAGAAACCTTCTGTTACTGTCACAAATTGACAATCACGTCGCTTGGGGTGGGAACATTATCCTTATCTCTGGGGTATAAACAGTATGTCTCTGCTGATGATGTGATTATGAAATTTGAGAAGATAAGCAATCATAAATCTAAAATTATGATACTGTTTGTGATATTAGACAAGAGGCAGCTACTCTCTGAGTAGCTTTGTGGGCGTGCTACAACTGTTAGAAATGGCAGCAGTAACAATGACCCAGTAATAAATTTTAAAATCACCTTCTATCACTTTTTTCCCCTTGGATTAACTTTGACACAACATACTGGGCTAAACCAGTAATACAACCAGACCTAACTGTCTTACCCTGGCTGCAGAGAACTGGGAATGTCTATTTCCAGTACTTATGCCATGTCATCAGTGCTCCTCTGGAGGAAGACACCCTGGTGTGGCCCTTTCCTTCTTCAGAGGAGGCGGCATCCCATAGATGGGGTGCCTTGCCTCCTTCCCAGGACAAGGCCTGGAATACATGGGCATGCCCTTTGTTACCAGGCCATACACTCCTGTGAGCTGCAGGTGCTCTTCACAAGGCAGCAGTCAGGTGGCACAAGAATTTCCCTTGTGTTGGGATCTGGAAAAAGGCCTAGCTTTTGGTGGTCATATGGAAGCATGCCATATACATGTTCCTCTGTCCTTCCTTTCCAGGTCAAACACATTTTAGTGTGTTGTAGTAATTGTCTCCTTTCTCAAAATTGCAGGATGAGAGTTTTCTCCCCTCCGTGCCAGGCAGGGGAGTTTCATGCCCATCTGAGGGAAACATACTGTAGCATGTTGGTTGCTGACCAAGCCTCTGAGAAACTCTGGGCATAGTCCTGGGCTGCTGCATAATTAAATCCATGAGAAGAAGCAGTTAGGCTGCAAGGCTCCGAGTTAAATTTGCACCATTTCCATCTGGAAGGTGCAAGTCTGGTAATCAGAAGCACCAGCCACAACTTGAGCAACCCATGCAGAGACCCCCCCTTGTTACTGCAAGAAGAGTTGCCTGGTCCCAGTGAGGACCATGAACTTGCCATGCTTCATACAGCCTAGGAGTTCCAGGGGAGGACTCATCACCCACCAGCCTCTCCAGCCTCTGGAGATGTTTATCTGTGCCCTCAGCCCATCCTCGCTGCATGCTGTGCTGTGATTCTCACCTTCTCCTGAGCCCATGCACTAAGGTGCAGCATCCAAAGGTTGCTTTCCAAAGCCTTGTGTGTGTCCCATAGGGACTCATCTCCCTTAGGGGAGATCTGTCTTGACTCTCTTGCAACTCCAAAACTGAAATCAATGAACAGTTACCCATCACATCACCTGCTTAAAAGAGCCTGCAGTCCCTGATTTCTAGTCATAAAAAGGCAGGGTGGGATGGGGGTGGTGGTGCTGAAGAATAAAAAAGCTGTTGTTCATAATTATGTCACAGTCAACGAGGGCTGCCTTAGGAATAGGAATTATTCTGTTGCACGTTTGTGGGTAGAAACACAGGAGCAATACAATGTAAGGGGCCTCGTGGTTCCATGATTAGGTTTTATATTATGGTTGTGGCAAGCTGCTGTTCGATGGCAGGTTTCCCCTCCACTCAGGTCAATAGATCTTTCCTGCTGTGGCAGTGTTATAGATTCTCCAGTGGCTCTTCGCTTATCTGATGATTTTAGATTCTATATAATGTCTGTCAATTGGTGTTTCAGCAAGTTCTTGGTGATCCATCAAAAAGGACAATAGTCTTTTACCATCTTGTCAGCTATTTCATTAGCTTCCTTTATTTCAGAATATTGATGCTCATGAATAATAATTTTTCCTTTGTTGATGGTGGGGACTTTAAAAAAAAAATAAATTACCATTTGTAACTGTTCAGCTCTGTTAAAGCTCAGTCTGCAGAGATAGTGATTATGTCACCTTCTCTGGGACTTCTCCCTCCGTCTCTTGCTCTGCTTGATGATCTTAGAGGGAAAATAATTTATGAAGCATTAAGAGTCAAAACAAGCCCTCGGAGATGCAAAGGAGGACTGGGACTAGCAATTAGACACTACATTATGTGAGTGTAACTAATCACAGAGGTAGCTCGCTGTCACCAGCAGCCAGACATGACCAGAATTGTTGAGACTGTGAGTCCATCATCGCAATCCGGACCAGACCAGCGCTGGCTACCAGGACTAGCCTTACGGACAGCCTGCGGTCTGTCTGAGAGCTGTTCATCTAAGAGGAAGCAGATCTGTATCCCACCACCACAGTGCGTGACGGCTCTGCTGTGGATGTCAGCAACATCTGCAAAGAGGCCATGAAACCAGCTTTTGGACATCCTTGTGTATGAGGACAGCAAGAGAAAATTCAGACAACACTCCAAATATCTCAGGTTAAGTTTGTAAAAGTAGCTCAGAGCAAATGATGTTGCAATGCCATTCAATTTCCTCTCTGCTGTGACTTACCATCAGTTTGTCAAAAATTAGACTTTTTGAAGGCTTGTTATTATTTGTGAAGTTCCTGTGACAGAGGTGACACTGGTGTTTTTCTGGAAAAGCATCCCGAGGGCCAACGCTCTGCTCGTTTGCTTGTTAATAGCTGTTTCTGGACTGTGAAGTCAGGAGCCATAGAGTGAGGACCATGGCCAGGCTGAAATCTGCCTAAGTCTAGTGATGAGGGAAGTGCAGAACTGGAGAACTCAGGCTGACGTGTATTTCCACCAGTTTGATGAACGATGTCAAATAACTCACTGACACTCCTTGTTCTTTTCCATACTGGGATAAGACCAGTTTTGAACTGGGCCAGTTAACGTATTTGAATAATGCAATATAAGTTAAAAAGCCCAATCACTTTATCTACAGTCAATGCTTAAGCAAAGCATAGTAGAGGTTGTTGGATTAGTACATATGAAATCTCACTCTGGGCAGATAAGACTTTCAGCTGAGAGAAGCAGCAGCAAATACAGGCCCTCAGTGACCACAGACTTTCTGGGGTCTTTGCTGGAAGCTGCCATGGGACAGACCATTCACAGACTCCTGCAGGTAAAATTGGTCTGGTTTCCTCTGCTCCTTTCCACTCTTTATAAAATCAGTGGGAGTCACATCTAGGAGGCCTGACATGTAGGTGAGTGAGGGGTTTCTCAGAATCTTTGAAGCTTAAAAGAGTAATTCGAGCCAAAATGTGTGATTTGAGTATTAATAAATACTTTTAGAGCCATTATTGAAGTAGGTTATTGAAACTTTTCTCCAAGCCTTCTGGGTCTTGTAGAGTAGTTAGAAACAGAGAAGATAGATGGTACCTGTGGCTGTACTTCACTTGGGGAATAATTAGTAACACTCAGCTTCAAAAAACCTGAACTCGACACTTCCACCCCTGCCAAGAGCCAGGGGCTAGACAGGGAGTCTGGAGAAATTGCCTCCCAGGGAAAATGCCGACAGTGAGCAGGCAACTTCATCAAAGGAAAGCTCTCTCTCAGGAACATCCGCGTCCTGCGGCACTCTAGGTTTCTCAAGGTGACCTTCAAACATTTGTATGACGTTGGGAAATCCCATTGGTGATAAAAGATTTATTCAGAAATATTTCCACCTTCTACAAGTGGCTTCCTCAGCAGAGAGGCAGAGCCCTGTGCCCGCTGCCCTCGCACTCCTGTGGAACGTGTTTGCTGCCTTGAACATGCAGCTGCAGCACGCTCCTCCCCGGCGCTGGATGCGCTGCCGCCCGCGCCGTCACCGCGCCCGGGACCTGTCACTCTGGGGGAGAAGTGCCCAACTGCTTGGGAGGGCAGACAGAGCCCTTATATAACAGGCACTGTGGGGACGGGTGAGGTGACTCCCTCTGCACTGTGTTTAACCTCGGCAGAAGTGTCAGCTGGCATTAGGCTTTATCACAGCCATAAAGTGATTCCTGGGTCTCCATTAGGATGCTGCTTAAATGTCTTTCCAATCCACGACTTAAAAAAAATGCATCCAAAACCAGAGCCACCTCACATTCCATCTACTGCCCATGTAGAGTGTTTTATATCATAGGTACCTCACTGGTGTGTAACCGTATCCTCTATCTGTTTGCTTACCTCAAATATATTTAATCTTAAACAGGAAAGCCATAAAAGCTATTCCTAAACATAACAACAGTCTGAAACTGTGATGCATTTTGGGAAGGAGACACTGTAGCTCAGCTGTACAAAATGTATAGGATACCGTGTAGTCAGAGGCAGTGACGAGGGATCCCCAAATCAGATCCTGCTCCATTCCCTGTGTTTCCCTGCTGTTCTGGGGCTCCGAGGCTGGAAGCAGCTTCCCAATCCATGTTGAGCAAATCTAACTGTAAAACTAGAAGTAAATCATACGTAGCATCTCTCCCCAGGGATGTGTGCTACATACACATAACAATACTTCCAGCTGAGAAAGCCATTCCCAGTGTGCCTCTTTAATGGGAGGAAACTAGCACTTAATACAAATACTTTAGTCATGTACACCCCCATTTTACTTACTCTTAGCAAAGCCTCTTTTTCCTGTTTTAAATTCAGAGCCTCGGATCCCTTGATCCAAGAGGTTAAATATTTCCAATCACATCCGTGCCCTCGGACTGTAAAGGGCCAGCTCAGTGATGATGATGGCAAGTCGAAACATTAAGAATGCAAATTATCAGCCAGATGACAACTGGTAAGCTGTATTAAAAAGTATGTTGCCTCTGCTTTGCAGACACAGATAGAAATGATGCTACTGTGAAATCTGGAGGGGGTGAGGGTGGTGGGGTGTGTAACAGCTGAAAGTGAAGGGAAAGCATTTGTTCTCATGTCTGTTCACTTGCTGATTTGAAAACAAGCAACAGTATCACCTCAAGAAATCTGCAGCTGGGACCCGTCACCAGGCAATGTCCTTACTAAGAAATACAGGATGTTGATGAATAAAGAAAAATATGAAAAGAACCTTTTGTATAATACCAACTTCACCTCATTAAACCAGTTTAATACATTCTGTGAGCCATAGGTGGCATAAAATGGCATTTAAGGGCAAAAGCCTCTGGCTGCTGACTGCTTGCTAATGTCATATAAATTCCAAACGCTGATAAAGCTTGTCCTGTGTATCACACATCTTTTCCTTCCATCAGGATACAATCCTAAACTGTGTAGAAATTAATTTGCTTTAAATGTGCAAAAGAGGTTTTACAGCCAGCACGCAAGGAACAGCACTTCACACAGGCCCCTTGTATTGGAATGGATGCACATTCTGCTTTTAAGCCTTCTGCCATGAACACGGAAATCTGACAGTGTCATCAAATTGAAATGTACCAAACAAAATACATTCACTTCCTCACCCTGCCTCTGCAATTTATTGCTGCTGGAGGTCAGAGAGTTAAATACTATTTAAAAAAAATAATAGGATGATTTTACAACGCTTCTCAGATCCCACTCTGGCATCGTGCAGTTCGCAGGGTGAATTATAGTTTAGCTGTCACATGGCATTTCACCTTTGACTCCAATAAAAGCAGGATCAACCCTCATCTTCTTCTAAATGATGAGGGTAATGCTGTTCCTCCACCAGTGTCCACCCTCCGCTCCATGCATCCCCGAGCCCATCTGTTAAGGCAAACCCCTAGTCCTACTGTGTCAGTAGGTTCCTTCCAGCGGTGCAAAAGCTGACGAAGGCACAGTGCCAGCGGGTGAGAGTGCATCACCTCACTGAAACCAGGAATCTCACTCTCATCACACAATTTCTGACATCTTCGTGGCCTGTGTCTTATTTACTGATGGACATCACAGCCGTAGGCAGTCTGCAAACAGAAACCCAGCCAAATACAAACAGGAGCTGTGACGTGATAGAAGAAAGTGTTGTGAAATGCACTGGTCTACGCACACACCTCGCAGCGAGGAAACGAGACAGCACCGAGCCAACCAGGAAGGTTTGGTTAATGCCCAGGGCTTGTAAATGACTGTTTCCAAACATGATGAGAGAATGCTCTGCACTCTGGTATGGAAATTAGTCATACACAACTACTACTTACACTGCAACACTACATATATGGCAACTTGTATTCATTCCTGGTGTAAAATCTGCATTCTTAACAGGATGATTATTCAGTGAATTATTTTCAAAACTAACTTGTAACGTTTGCACATTTTTTCTCTGGCTAACATCACTGCTGCTTATGGCTGGTCTTTCAGACAAAAATGGCTTAGAGGTCTGGTGCAGTCCATTACTTTTGAGACACTTCCTTTGGAATTGGTCCAAAAAGACTGCCACTATCCAGCTAAATAGCTTTACTTTCTTGGCCCTTATTGTTGGAAGACATTTTTCCTTGGCATTTGGAACACCAGGTTCTGCGAGATAACGCACAAGGTAGCTGTTTGGGAGAAGCATCTGGAATTCATCTGTGTAAAGAGAGAGCCTAGACTTGCAGAAGATAGTGTTTGTAAAATGATTACTTGCCTACTTGATTTAATAAAGTTTTATAGAACTCCAGATTCAAGTTAATGCAACTCCGAAACAACCAGTTGTATTTATAACATAAAGTAAAAACTAATCATAACCTCTTTTATTTGCTGCTTTTCATTTAGTGTATCTCAAAGTGCTTTACAAAGGAGATAAATATCATTACTCCTAATTCACAAATGGCACAACTAGCAGACAGAGGAGGAAGACCAACCACCTTACAATTTTTCTCATGAAGCTTTTATAGACGTTCCAAAGCAGAGACCACAAATACCAGCTAAGCAGCTGACAGCAAGCCAGCTCAAGGAGAGGCTGATGGAGAACTATAATACAGGACAATTTTGCAGGTCTGAAGTGGTTAATAAGGTACCATCTGTGATCCAGATTTGCAGCATTGCATTACCCAGGGGGGGCGTCACCAGAAAGAGCGAGACCTCTGCTACTGTCAAAAGTATTCTCCCATTCTTGGGCAGAGCAGGATGCTGAGGCAGGCAAGCTGTCCTGCTGTAAAAAACACATCTGAAGCCAGGCACACCGGCTGAATGCTGTAGGAGTGCAGAACAGGTCTGGACTAAAGAGGCTGGAGTGGCTTTTTTGGCATTGTAAGTGGCTTGTTCAGGCAATAACCAATGTTATAACTGGAAGTTCCTGTGAGGAGCAATCATCCTCCTTCTTTGTGAACTGAAGCTCTATCCAAACAGCTCAAGTGTTTATAGGAATGTGATAGTACACCATTCCTGACGTGCAGGTAATGTGACTTTGCCCATATTGAACAGAGCCATCGTTTGGAGGAAGTCTGTCAGGACTGAGGAAATGTCTTTGCTAAGCCCATGACTTAGCACAAAAGCAATGTGATAACTGCATTTCCTGGAACAAAATAATAGATACTGGAATGATATCACCACTGTTTCTGACTGCAAAACCGTTATCATGAGCTTGTCTTACACCCATTATACAGAAGTCCTAATGTTAAATATTGCTCTTAAATTTCACTTGGTGATTACAGAACTCTTTAGCATTGCTATGCAATGATTTCAATTTATGACCCCAAACAACTATTTTTATCACATCCTCCAGGTATATGTACAGTGTGGGATAAGCTCTTCAAACTGCCCAAACCAGTTTTGCCAATGCACCTTCACCCTGACTGAGAATTGCCTTATTATTTTAGTCTTAGGTTTTCCTTGATGAGAAATGGCAAGTTGTGCCAAATTTGTGTAGCAGCCTCTGCATCAGTAAGAGCACTAAGAATTAAGGCTCTGTCATTTTCCAGTTGCAACAAATAATATTTTGTGTTATATATAAATATCAATAAAACCAAGGCTGAGTTTCATTCCCAGAATGGGTTTCAGCACGGTCACACCATAGGCCTGATGTTTGGCATAAGAAAGCTGCTAGGTTCCGTTGCTGTTTGAACCTCAATTGCTTCAACACAGCTATGAATAGAAGTGCAGCCCTAGACTGGAGAAGAAGGCCCTGAAAAACACACATATGAAAGAGCAATTGTTGTTTTCGCTGTGCAGAACATAGGCTTGGAAAAGGCATCTTGCGTCACTGTGTCCAGTCCCCTGCTGTCTTAGGCAACCACAACATATAATCCTTTTCATAAATTTATCAAGTTCCATCTTAAACCCAGTTAGTTTTCTTGCCACCAATGGGAAGGCTGTTCCCAAGCCTCACTGTGCTGAGGGTTAGAAATATTCTTCTAATTTCCAGCTTACATTTATTCATGGCCAATTCGGACCCATTTGTTCTTGTGCCAACATTGTTCTGTAGCTTAAATAGCTCCTCTCCCTCTCTTGTGTTTACCACCCCCAATGAACTTATAGAGAGCAGGCTGTCCCTTTGGCCTCTCGCTGTCGTGCCGTCCTGTTCGTACATGAGCTGCCCTCCCCCCAACACGGATGGGCTATTGTTTCAGGGAACTGGCTGCAAATGAAAACAGCACCCTGCCTTGCTGTCCAGGATGGGCGAAATCCATTGCTGGGTGTCAGGCGATCAGCAGAGCCCTCTGGAGCTCAAACTCACAGCTAGGCACGTCCCGGGAAAACAGAAGTGTGAAGTCATAACAGAGCAGTCATAACAGACTCGATGTAATAGGCCAGTTTAACACATTTCCCCAATTATTCCCTCCTAATTCTGAGTCTGAAAGAGCAACAACTGTTAATTACGAAACAGACCTACTGGTCCACAGAGGTTAGGCAAGGAAAAATGATCATCAGCAACTGGGCTAAACAAATATTTTCAGCAATGTCAGTGTCTCTGTGGGAGGAGAAGAACACATCCATGCTTTTAGGCATAATGGAAGTAACTGGCCTGAGAGCCTGTGGTGCATTCAAGCCAAACATTTCTGTGAAGAAGGCTCCACCGTGAGTATCTAAATTAGCTTGGTTGAAGCTGTTAACCTCCAGGAGGCAGGTGCTGAGATGTTTTCAAAGCCCCCAGTTCCAGTATTAAAAGGCTAACCATATTCTTTAACATATACCAGACTGATTTAAAAAGGTTCTGGCACTCTTCTGTTTCTCGTTCCTGTGATTTTTTTTCCCCATGCTTCCATTATTAAGGTGGGAAACCTCAGCCCATCATAATGTAACTGGCATTGTCTCAGTAAGAAAGATCCCAGTGGTGATGTGCCTTATCAAGGATGCAGTTTTATCCAAATTCCTCTCTCAAGATGTTTTTTATAGATCAGATCATCTCATCTCAATCTATTTTATTCCCTTATGTAGTGTCTTTGCTAAGGGTTAGAAATGGTAGAAGGGTCAAACAGTCTTGCCAAAAATAGCAGGAAGGTATGAAAAAGGAGTGAGTTAGAGCTGAAAGGCAGTTCCTGCTCTAACACTTAATTAAGGGCATTTTGTCCTGTTACAAAAAACTTCATCTTTGCAGATGAAACCAAGACTAAGGGGTTCTAGCATGTCATTTCCTGGAAATCCTTAGCTTGCAAATCCCATGAATGGATGCTAAGGACAAAATGGAGAAGTGGACTCCTTGGAAAACTATCCCTTACACTGTCTTTCTGTGTGCACTGCCAGTGGACACACTGCTCTGCAGTACCCGGTCCAGCCATGTCACAGAGAGCTTCCTCCCACACCAGGAATCCTCACCCATTTCCTGGGCATCCAGCACTCACCCAGCCCTGCAGACAGAGCTGGAAGAACAGATGCAATGTTTACTCAAGCTGTAGCCATCACCTGCTCGTATTTTGGAAGCCAACTGGTCTGTAAGGCTCCTCTTTCCCATGCTAACTGTTGGCATGGGGCATCCTGTCTTCCACCCAGGCTTGATGCCAAAACAGAGTCCCGGCCTTGGTGGAGTGCATTGGGAAGGGGAAGATGGCCTAACTCCACTCCCAGCCAGCTCCTGGTATTTCAGTTTCAGCTGAAACAGATTTGCTATTGTCCTTGACACATAATCAGACTTGACTTCAGCTCATGTATATCTCAGCAAGACAGATCTGGCAGTGGGAGCTGGTGTTGGGCTTTTAAAAAAAATTAAGCAGCCTGGGTGCAATGGATGAAACTATTCCCTTGAATCATCTCACTGTGATTCTGACTTCCTCTCACAGCAGGTTGGAGGGAGGCCAGTGGTTCGTCAGGGTGCCTTGGGCCAGGAAGAACATTAGGAGAGATAGGGAGGATTTATCCACTCTGTTGGAAATTAGTCCCTCAGTGATCAATGCTGATTTGCTTCTCCTCTGGACAGTCTTTCCTGGCTTCGTGGATTAGATGCTGGTAGTGTGGGGAATAACAATAAAGCCATTCGCTCACTGCATCTGGTGCAGGGAAAGCTTTCCAGAGATTATTAGTTTAAGCATCCTAGAGAGACATAATAAAAGGGGAATCATTATTACCATGTGTGTGTTTTAGGGGATCCATTACTGCAGTGTCTTGGCATTATTACATAATTTAAAATAATAAAAACAATTATCCTTCAGGATAAAGGAGACTTTGAAGATGCTGAGCTATATGTCACTGCCTATGTATTTGTTAGGCCAGAAGCACCCTGGCTTGGCTGTTAGAAGCAGAGTAAAATCTTGGGCCATGATAGCAAAGCTACAAGAGTTAGGTCCAGTGTTATCCACAGCAGAAGAGATTTCAACGTCTCAGAGTTTGCCACCAGTGTCACCATGCTGCTACACAGATCAGACTCAGCCTGTTCTTCCTCAGCTTTGCATTTCTCTGCAGTGCAGGGAAGTACAGAAGAGCAGGGGCAGGTTTTGTCCATAATGGATGTCATCTTCCTGCATAACCACCCCATCGAGGCTGTATCTGGAGATGCATTGGGACACAAAGGTCATATGGAGATTGCCAAAGTTCTCACTACATCTCAAAACCTCAAGCTGGAACATTTCTTCCACAAAGTACTTGAATGCTTCATGACTATGCTTGTGACCCTTGTAGCAGGTCTGAGATAGCAGCAGTGAAGTCTGAAAAGAAAGTGTTGGGATCTGTGAAGTATCCTGCTCTTGAGTTGTAATTATTTTGGCACATGGTAATTTCCTGATGGAAATGGATGTGACTCAGATCTGAGCATGAGGGCTTTTTTTCCCCCTCACACCTCTTTCTTCTGTATCGTTGACTTACTGTATGGCACAACACTGTCTGTATTAGAAACTGCAGGGGCTCAGAACTTTTGAATAGAGGAATGCTCTCTGAGGCACCAATACAGATGTAGTTGTCTAACTTCAACCCTCTGTCAATGTCAGCTTTCACTTACCTCAAAGATGACTTGGGGAAACCCAGTCAATTCACTTCAGTAATATGTCTATCAGACACCACATAAACCATGCTACTAACATGCCATTTATGAGTGATTAGGGATTATTTTGCATTAAAATATAGGAACATTGAACGTAGTCATAGCTACTGGAGGATGTGAGGGGACTACACATGAGCTATCTTCATAAAATACCACTGTTAATTGAGGGAAATGTTCTGTTTCAGTAGAACTACATTCAGTAGTCATGCAACCAGCAGCGAGAAGAGATGACCCTCTCCCACACTAACACCACCTTGAAGGACTGACATCCCAGTTTCAATACACTGGACCACTTTGATGTCCCTTGCACACTGCAAAGTCCTCTTGAAGTCAGTGGGTGGTTGGTCCCAAAAGAAATGCTGTGTTGAGAGCTGTGTTTTTCTTCAATAAAGGTTTCACAGGGAACTCACTCTGTCCTTTCCTCAAGCACCAACATCAGCAGCTATTTGTATTGGCCACACCACTAGTTGAAACACAAGAGGCTAACTTACACACCATCAAAATCACCATGTAGCATGAAGCTAATGTCACCTCTTGCTGCTACTCATACGATGGATTTTCTTCTGTCTGTGCACCAGTACAAAATTTGCTAGACAAAAGTCATTCCAAAGGAAATAAATCACTGAATCAAAACAGTCCAGAGGATAACCAAAATTCAAAATGAAATTAAACATACAAAGATGTCACATGAATGTGCTTCCTGATTTTCACAATCCATTTTTCTTTTCAACCTATGGAACATCCCCCTCCAAGTCTTAAAAGAAGCCTGGAATGTGTGAATATTTCTTTTCCCCAAAGCAATCCCTTTGTCACCAAGGCACATGAGACATTTCTGCCCATCTCTGCTTGGCATCACTGCCACCTCACGGATTAATGAATTCTGTGTCCTCTGATTCCCCCATGCTATGCACCTCTGCTTTGTATGAGTAGCCAAATGTATCCAGATTCATTTTAATGAATGTGAGTCATTCTCCTTATTCAGAGGGCAGGGCTGTTATGTTGTAAGCAAGCACACCATTAGCTAGGCTAAAAATAAACAGGCATTACCTGCAGGAAAACCTCTGTAGTAAAAGTACACACTGCTAAGTACTAAAAAAAAGGAAGAGAAAAAAAAAAGCCAAGACATGGCCTGGAATGGTGTTCATGCTGTAGGCAGAGGAAACAGGATGGGTTGAGCAGAATATCAACTGTACACTTTCTCCAGTGTGTCTGAAAGCAGAGTAGGACCTGGAGATTACCACGAAATTTAAATTCAAAACATTCAATGCCAGCATAGCTGTTGTCAATGCTGTACGTAATTTGCTTAAGTTAACTTAGTGCTGAAAGGAAAATAAATGGATGGTTCTTAACACCGGGCTTCTTCTGTGCCTTCTTTGCTGTAGAACAACTATTTCCTGTGCGGCTGGGTGGACATTTCAGCGTTTGGAGATTCCAATATGTCAAGGTCAGCCTGATGTTGCTTAAACAGAAAGCATGCATGGCTTAGCCATGTGGCGTTTCTGTTCCATTATTTTCATGACTCTTAGTGTGGTGCAATGGGAAAGGCACTGGTTGAGTCTCAGAAACCAAGCTCATAAATCAGTAAGTCAATCAACAAGTCTGGGGAACAATATGTTCTTCTATTTTAATTTCTCTGTGGGAAATGTGTAAATAGATACTGGCAATGAAGCTGGAATATAATGGGTGCTTATAAATTAAGGCATCAAATGATTTATCTTCTCTACGTGCGACGTAAAAAGAGGTTATGTTTTCTGATCTGCTAAAAGACTATTTAAAAAAAATAGTGAAGTATCTTTCTTATTCGGGGAGGAGAATTACTGTCTCCTGACCAGTTTCCAAAAGTGTGGGAAGTTAACACACTGAGAAGAAAATGTAAAGCTGCTTGGCTGAACATTCCTACATGACTGTCTGTTATCAGAGACCTACCAGCAGCACATCCTGCACCACGTGAGAGCACAGCAGCCTGACCTGGCACGCCAGCTCTGGCACTCACTGCCATGGGCTCCACCTGTCCCTGCAGTTCCCTGGCTGTAGGACCTTAGTGTGTCTGTGTCCAGGTGTTTCCCACTATCAAGCTGGATGACAAACACCAGGCTTACTGGTTCCTCAGCAGTCTCTGGAGACAAATTAGATAATGTTTGTAAAGGGCTGATAAAGGTAGTCAGAAACCACAACATTCAAAACCTTTAGCAAAAGAAAGGAGAAAGGTTTAAAGTCCCTTTGTCCCCATACCTTTGCTAATGGGTTTTTAGTAGTATTTGAACAACTAATTGCTGTCTGTACAACTGATCCCAAGCAGCTCATTGAAGCTTCACTTACTGAAGTCCTTAAAAAAAAAATAAACACAATGTATTATATGTTGAAAATTCATTATGGAAAGAAACAGAAGTAATTTATAAAGTTACATCATCCATTCCAGGAAAATAATGCAGAACTTGTGATTTAGGAAGCCAAACACCAACCCTACATCAAAGAGTCAACTAAATATTTACTACAAACAGCTGACAAATGGCAATTCATAGCTCAAAAGTGTCCACAAATCTGCTTGCCAACCTATTTTAAATATTTTATTTTTTTTCCTTTGCTGCTGCTGCTGTTAAAAAGAGCCATATTTCTGGATAACTTACAAATGGGAGGAAAAAAATAGCATTTGAGAAACCAATTGTTTGCAAACAGTAGTCTGTCTTGCCCTAAGGACGTGACCTTTAAGGCGTGTTTGGGTAGGCAGACCATAGTCCACTGACTTCTCAAAAGCTTCTAAATACCTAAATGAGGTAGCTATGAATTTTTTAAATTTCATTTCTGCCTGTCCAAACCTTGGCATGCTTAAATGCCTTTAAAAGCTGACCCCATGTTTCTGCAACGTGAAAGGCATTATCTGAAGGCTGACCTCCACCGCGAGAGGCAGCTCCTATTACTGTACCACAGTCATGTTCCTCAGACGAGGCCAAGGAGAGCAAGCCAACATGACAAAGCAGCACACAGTGAGTTGTGCTATTTCAGGTCACTCCTACCTTTGTCACCAGGAAATTGTGAAGCTCGAGCATTTCCTCCTCTCTTCAACCTGTTTTGTCAAACTACAAGCTAGGTTAAGCTTAAACGTGGCCTAAATTGTGCAGGGACGAGGTTCTGGAGAGGAATGACAAGGTAGTATCTCAGACTGGAGTGGGGAAGCTTTAGGTCAAAAGTATTAATGAGCTACATCTTTAAGCATGACTTAGTATTTGATTTAAACCATGGAGTCCATCCTTCTACTTCTGTAAAGATACATGGTATTTATAAAAATGTAATTCCCCATGAAGCTAAGTGAGGAGCATGCCCTGTGTTCAGTCACAGATGTAAAGATTTAATATTGGATTTTTGAGCTGGAGAGTTGTCTTTCCAAAAAGATGGGGTCCAGATGTGTCAATGGTCACTTGAAACCTAGTTATGGAAGTGCACAATTCAGTCGTGCTCTAACCTAATGTGCAGCAGGTAAATTTTAACCTGAAATCAAAGTCATGACACAACAGCTATCCCAGCAGGTTAGAACTGCCCACTGGTACCTCTAAACTGACCAACAGAAAAACTGCTTTGGAGTGGGATCTAAGTCCTGGGCTAGGACCATTGGTAAAAGATGTTAACTGGAAAACAAAATGGTTCTCAGCTCCCTTGGGAATGCAGTCATTAAATGAAACTCCAAAGGAAGGGACATGAAGGAAAAAATCTAACAAAATATAAACCAACAAAAAACCCAACAAGCCATAAACAGCACATTGCAGAAAGATCTGTCTGGCTCTGAACCCTGATGATACAGAACATTGAAACCATTGACTCCATACAAGCATCTTTCATGAATTTCTCTATTTTTCTTAATTTCAGAGTTTTCCACATATTTTTCTGGACTATATCTAACATGTAAAATGCTATTAGTTTTGGAACAAACTTTGTATACATATATGAAGAGCTTTAAACATACATATAAGCTTTCTCAAAATACACAGCACCCACCACATTGTGGTTGTTAATATCACCTAAATGTGTGGTTTTCCTGGCCAAAATGGTTAATTCTCTGTCTTTATTGCAAGGACTTAAAGATTTAGAACTAGAAAAATAATAAAAATAATGCAGCTGAATCTTAAATTAACTTCCCACCTGAGCTTCCAGCGTTGTGGCAAACACTCCTTCCACCAAAATCATTTGCTGGAACAATCCTGTAATACAAAGACAGAGTCAGATGCAAAGCCAGCCAATGAAGATCGTGTTAAAAACATAGGGGAATTATGAGCATCACAGCACTTGGTCAGCTACTCCGTTGTGCTTTCAGAGGCACAAAGTCTCACCTTAGACCTGCAAAAAAGGGGAGCTGCATAAGGTGTCTCCTTGCACTGAAATTACTTTCTGGCTGCTTTGCCATCAAAGTGGTTCCCCCTCAGGCAAGTCTTGCTTGCCCTTGAAAGAGCTGCAAGACTCGTTCTGCACCATAAATATGATCAATGGATAGTGGGACAGATTTACTGCTTCTCAAGCCTGTTCTAATCTCCTCATACAAGTTCATCAATACCCTCCATTGCAAGAATTTCCTAGCACACCAGTCTGAGGCTTGACTTTGCTACCCAGCAACCAAAGGGATGGTTCCTCAAGGAAGTAAACTGGGGAACATGCACAGCAGGCATGAGTGGCATGGGGGTCTCCCCAGCCTGAGCATCATCAGCTGCCACCGTGACTTTTTCCAAGGCCTTTGGACAACACAGCAACAGTGTAGACATCTCAGCTTTCCGAGAGGGAAGACCACGCAGTGTACAGCTCAAAGTGCAGTTGTGTAATTGTGTGCCACCCATGGAGAGCTTGGAAGGTAGAAGGGGAGAAATAAATAAATAAACCCACAGAATTCTGATTGCCTTTCTTTGTCCTGTGCTTCCTGGATTAACTTAGCTACTGTTGCTTCCCACTCTAAAACTCCCATTTGACAGTGGGCTCCTTGCTTCTCATTCACAGTAGGAGCTGTTGTGCTGTCTGGAATCAATTAGCATAAAAGAGCTATTTTTATTAATGCAGTTTCCTTGTTGCAGTTTCTGCTGTGACTGAAGGCTTTCAAAGGTCAGCTCGAGTATATCAATGGGAGGGTGTATCAGGTGCTGTAGAAATGCTCTGAGAAGCCCTTTAACAATTGCTCTTTAAGCTGGACTGACAGGGAAAGACATCTAGTATGAAACACCCTGGAATAGAATATGAGCAGGATGCTGAAGCCTGAATTATTCCACAAAACTCCAGCTGCCTAAACAGAAATACAACCTCACAGATTTCCACATCATGATCGATATTTGAAGCCATGATGTTAAATTACAAACTTTTACAGATAATTTTTTTTTTTTTTTAAATTTCTTGAACTATGTGAGAGAATCTTTAGATTCTAAATAAAACAAATTTAAATGGCTGTTTACTAACAAAACCAATCAAGTTTTAGTGGCATTTTTCATAGATTTGCTTCATCATACACACCTACTCATCTTCATTGCTGAGGACAGCTGACCAGCTGGTCAGAAGTCAAAGCTTCACCTCTGATGCTACAAGATATCCCTTTGGGAGAGTCTCTGTGACCTAGGCACTGTAGCAAGCGAAGTAAACAATGTACTAAAGTTTGTGTTAAGTGCTTCTTAATATAAGAAGTACACCTATGTCTCTTATAAGTAGTATCAAAAGCTCCTCCTGATGTCTGTACATCAGTCAAGGGACATCTGACATCAGTCAGAATGGAGTCCTTAAAAGAAAACAAACAAATGAAAAGGAAAAAAAAAAAAAGTTGCTATCTTTTCTGAACACAGGTCATGAAATAATTATAGACTTAAAATGTAACTATTTATCTCTCAGCAGTAAATCAAAACAGATAGGTAGATATTTTCCTAGACAAATGTACAGGAGGACTGATGAAGTCTGGCAGGATGAGTGGTAACCACAGCTCTGTGTTTGGCAGCCCTGTGTGTGAGTTTACCCAGCCAGTAGCTGAGACAGGAGCAGTTCTGAAATGGGAGAGCCAGAAACACAGACATGTGTTTCTGACAGACCTAAGCTAATAAACTAAAATGGAAGGTTAAGAAATCATAAAGCTTCCTTCAGCAGGCTATGTCATATCTATCCTGAAGTACAATGCAAACTGGCTTCTTTTTTTATTTTATATATGTAATGCCATTTACTATATCAGCCAAGTCTAATAGATTATTAATATATGGAAAAAAGTCTTCTAGAGGAATCTTTGAAGGCCAATCTTCAGCTGTCAGCTGCTGTGCCTATTTTCAGTGGTTAGGCCTTGTTGGAAGTCAAATCTCTTTAGCATACTTCAGACGATGTCCCCAAACCAACGATCGTACCTCGGGAAGTGCCAAGTTCCTTACTGGTGACCTTAAACAGTTTTCTCCCCAAGTACAGGTCTGACTGACACATACACATGGAGGAAAAAACAGAATAGCTGGCTTTAGTTCAGTAAGGAAGCATAATTTTCCCATATATTTGGGTTTATTTTATATAAAATTGAGGATGTATTAAACCATCACTTTAGGATGTTAGCTCTGAAACCCAATTTTTGGTGTTGCTAGCAATGATTTGACTGACCTGATAAATTATTTCCTCACTACATCATATGTCATAGTAGCAATAATAATAATGATAATAAAAATAATAGCAACAAAGTTATTAGAGAAAGGGTTAATGTGTGAATTAATCTCTTAGTAAACCTTGCTCTTCTGATTGTCCAGTAGTTGACAACTAATGGCCTTGCAGTTAACTGTACATTTGTTCTTAATAATTAACATCTGATCTCACTAGTCATAATGATTTTATTGACAGTATCTGAATCACAAAATCAATTTGCTTCTCTTAGGTAAAGAGTTCATTTAATTAAAGTCAGCTTTTAATAAGGGGGAAACATTAACACATTATGTAGCAGCTCTCAGTTTCATAATTACATTAGACAGCATGCCTTCATCTGTACACTTCCCTGTGGTTAAAAAAAACACCAACCAGCACTGCATTAAAAAGGTTATATTTGTGATTGCTTCACTTCATCATCTGAATAGTTGTATATATTAACAGAAAATGGCATTAGCATGAAGAACAGGCATAGATACAAATCACCAAGAGAAGATATCTCTGCAAATAGAACGGAGAGACGAGGGCCCAGCAAATCATGGTTGTCTAATTGCTTAATTTACATAGACATTGATGTTCACAACAAAACATCAATTGCTGTACCTGAAATGTCTCTGTGAGGACAGCTGGTGTTAGACAAAGGTGGGCTAAAGCATGTTCTGGAAGTGGTTATCAAGTGATGATGTGTCAAGAAGTTGTTTTTAAATTGACTCAAAGACCGAAAAGAAAGAGTAGCCCAGACAGACTAAGGAAGAGCCTCGATGAACCACAGCCTGCACGACTCTCATTAAAAACAAAATAGCATTGAACATTCTTGAAATTAGGTTCAATAAAGGAGCAGCAGCAGTTCCTCATAAAGCAGCCAGCCATGCCCGAGTCTGGGATCAGCCTCTGGTTTCCCACCCCGTTAGAGAAGGTTCCCCCTCACAGTGGGCCCTGGTCACGCTGTTCCCCCTGCCTGCCACCCCACTAGCCTCTCGGCCCACTCATGGCTTCAGCTGAAGCCTAGCATGTCAGGAAGGTGGCTACTGGAAGGAACTCATCACCCCTCCGTGTAAAACACATATAGGCAAAAGAGAAGATTATTTACATGAATATCTATTGCCCTCAAAGCAAAACATAGAATCTGGTTAATAGTAAATCTTGACTGACTCCTGTCTGGCGCTTATCTTTAATTTGATTGCAATGGCATGGCAATTCCACTGGCATCCACACAGTTTGGTAATCTCAGAACATTTCAGCGTGTGTAAGTGATATTTCAGAACATACAGTGCATTTCCAGGTCAGAATCCACGTACCACGGCCCTTATCCCTGATAAGGGATGAGAAATGATAGACAGCCTAGAAACCTGAGCTCCCATAACGTCATTGACCAGACTGTCCTGGGCTGCTCATGATCAAGTGCCAGAGAGCACTGCCTAAATTTGTCCTGACTCTGGCTGGCTTCTTATTGATCTATACAGCAATTTGTGGACCCCTTTGTTCAGCCTTGGGTGGAAGGTACAGATGTCACAATGCCTTCAAGTCCTCAGCCTTCAAAACATCAAGTCTGTTCCTGCCTTCAGATGTGTAAATGCAGCTTCTTCACTCCTGCAAAAGCAGCTCATAGGGGTTTGCAGCTGGCAGGCAGTACTCTTCCTCCCTTGGGTTTAATAAAGTTGCAAGTCTTAAATACACAATCTGCAAAAAGCTGACCCAGGTCCAACACCCCGTCTCCAATCCTCAGCTTTCTCATACCCATCTTTGCCTCCAGTTGCTGGAGCAAGCCCTGTCATAGGATGGTTTGGGCTGGAAGGGACTTCTAAAGGTCATCTAGTCCAACTCCCTGTCAAGAGCAAGTTCCCAAACCTCTTTCTCAGGGTCTGTTTGAGGCTGGCCTCCAGGTATCCAGGCCAGGGTGGGGGTCTACATGCAAGTGCTCCCTGCCCCGGGTGCTGCTGACAGCAGCCACAGCCTGGGGGCCGTGGGCAGTAGTGCCAAGCACCCCATGCCTGCCTCTGTGGGGAAAAAGAAGTCCCAGAGGCAGTGCAAGTGAGGTGAGAACATGGCTTCATTAGTTTCATACATCACGTGATCCTAAGAAAGACTCATAGCTTTTCTTAGGTTCTGGTAGACCAGACTGTAGCATGAGAGCAAACCCTAACCTGTTAAGCATGTGATGTTTTTAAACGCTGATTTTCCAGTTCTAGGAATAGCCATCAGGAATAAAATAAATACTGAATAAATAAAGCATGAGGCAGAGGATTAGTATATGAATATATAAGTAACACAGAGGTAAATATTGCATAAAGGTAGCATAAAGTTACACAGTGGCTACCTCAGAGTAAGAGCCAAACAGGTAGATAACCGAGAAATACCTTTTTCCATCAGGAATTCTGGCAGTAGAGTTTGTTACTTGCATGTTCTGCCATCAATTGAATACATACAGAATTTTTTTTTAGTAGCACTCAGCTTCATAGTAATACACAGAGATTTGGTGCTTAACGTTTTATGGTAAGATGCCATATAATTTAAAAGCAACATGATACTTTCTGCTTCTTGTGCAATGAGACTCGCTTTAGGAACAGTTGGGAAAGCTGTTTCAGCACACAATATTTCAGTGTGTATCTCCTACAGCTTCTGGAGTCAACACTTGCAGCTTTGCATGCAACATGGTCATAGTTGCAGGACTGGCCATAATAAAAGATACCTTTTAAAGTGATACTCTTTTAGGCATCCCAAGTCTCAGTGGACAGAAACAACAGAGCCTTTGTAAAGAGCTTTAGGCACTGGCCCCAGAACTGCAATTAACTCAGTAAGACTGCAATGAAAGGAAGATGAAGAAATGCCAAGGAAATAAGATGTGGATTTTGAATCCTACATCTAAATGGCAAAGTGATTCTAGATTCCATCACATCATGACAACGGTCTATCTGGAGCATTTCTCTTCCCCCTGAAACCTGTGAGAGTCCCTCCACAACTTCTAAGATCCTTGCTGGCTGAGAACAATTGCACACAGTTCCCTCCAACTACAGTTGTCTTGCATGCAAGTGATTAAGGGAGACACAAGGTACCTTTATTGCCTCAAAGACTAGCACAGCTCCATTTAAATAAGTAGAAAGGCTCCCAGTGCCTTCAGTCATCTCCAGTCTGATCCCAGGAAAGCTCCTTCTCCTGCTGCTACTTCTAGTAAGTCTTGCTTTTTACTGCTATGATGCCTCAGACAGGGGAGAATAAGTGACCATTCCCACACTTCAGTTACCAAATGGAAAGCAACATCAGAACCTGGGAATTACACTCTCAGGACAGCACAGGGAATATGTATTTAAATTGTATTTACTGTCCTGTGTGACATGTCACACGTGTGCACCATGAGCAGCAAAGGAAGGGATGCCTAAATGGTTTAGTGAAGAAATCTCCCCACTACCCATTGCCAGCAAAACAGGAGGCAGTTTGATTTCAGTCCCTATTTAAACTTAAAGTACAAGATTGGTAAGTGAAGAGCAAAAGTTGTCCTGCTGCACTCCTCAAATGCCATTTGCACCACGGCAGCTGTCTGGCCTGTTTGACATGTGTAACAGTCAAAACTGCCCGGAGCCCAGTCCTCCCCAACCAAACTGTCATGCCTTCTCCCCACCTCAGGTGCCTTCCCTTCCTCCCCAGGAAACAAGGAACAGAGCAGTGTATAAACCCAAATCCAACCCCCCAAAGTGAGGGTGGCATCAGGATACACAACTTGATCTGTGATCTCGGAAGTACTTCCAGGTGCTGCATACTAAACATACCCAAAGAGTGCTCTGGCAGCAAGCCTAGATCTCATGGTATGGAAAAACTGTAATAAGCTGTTGACGATGCATATATGGAGATTGCATATACAACATTTTCTAAAACTTCTTTAACTCAGCTTCTTCCAGAGCATTGGACACCCCATATGTTTTTTCTTAATTGTTCCCTCAAAACAAATCATTGTTAAATCCATACACATTTTGCATGCATCCTCATAGGGGAGGAGTAGAACAAGCCCATACACAGCATTTTCAGGTTGAAAGCATCTAACAAGCATCAACTAATTATGCTATTTAGAATAAAAAGAAGAGGGACTCATCTGCATAGCTATAGACAAGCTAGTTACCCTTGTCTCCCTTTCAGTCCAAATGGCAGCTAGGCACTATGGATAAGAGAGTCTAGGGCACTACTCTTCTCATCCTGAAGCAGCCACCTAAAATACATCAGATGTGTATAACCTAAACCCATTTTCTTTCCTATCTATTGACTGTTAAGGTGAGTCTAGCCTTACCAATAGGATGATTTAGATATCCAGATCCAACTGGGAATAACTTCTTGCCCTGTATTAGTTATATTCAGTTCAATTATATCCAGTTAAGAAAGTAATGGGTTTAAGAATTTAAATTGCCTGAAGAAGGAATAAGAGATTTCAGATGTACAACAGAATACAGCCCAATAAGCACGAGCAACGTGCTTCTCATGTTAAAGCCAGCAAACGGATGAAATACTTGTTGTTCTTAGTGTGATAATTAGTTACCAAAAGACCTGTTTGCTCAGATCTTCAGGGACTTTGTTTCATGTTCCAAGTGATACCCCTAGTCTCTTTGAATCAAAATGCTGATGACATTAGGTACTTTAACTGTCCACAAAAGGCAAGTTTGACAGCAATCTGATGGTCAAAACTGATTATCCTTATATTCTCTCAAATTATATTAGCATCTTTTTCATATTTTGTGCTATTCAAATATCCTGCATATCTGCTGCTTCTACAAGAAATCGTGTTCATTTGTTAGGAAAAAATTCCTAGTTATGAAGAGGAGTCATAAAGAAGCAGCTGACACGTAAGTTAGTCATACTTCCTTGTGGCTTGTATCCTAAAGACATACATGGCCAATCTGCTCATTAAATCCACAGGCACACTGTTAATAGTGAGAGACACAAAGCCTACACTTGTTAAATTTGTGGCCCATCTCCTCAAAGTTGCCAGGTAACAAATACAATAGTCCAAATATTAATGGCTCAGGAATAAAGAAGAAGAAACAACCCAGAAGAGAAAGCCCGTGTCACAAAACAATTGGGTAGCAGATGAGTCAGTGAAGGCTGTTTGAGCTAAGGCTGTAGCCAATGCCACAACAAGCAGCAATATTAGCCATATGGGAGTCTGAGATTTGGAAGGATGGTTGCAAGTACAAACCCACCCCCTCATCTCCTGGCTCCTGAGGGAAAAGGGCAGCAAAGCATCTCAGCTTCAAAACTTACCCACTTTTAAAGAATGTATAACATTTTTCAGTCTGTATGTCTGGGAGTACAGCATTCACACAGTGAGCCCTCTTCCTCCCCAGGAGCAGGGAAGAAAGAATGACTCAGGAAGAGGAGAAGGAGGATGCCTTGGCAATAGTAGAAGCTCCCACAGCAAAGCTCAGAGGTGCTTCATGGTCCTTTAATACAATTTAGGGCAACCATCAGATGTCTGAAATTACACAAAGAAGGAGGCATGTGAAGTAGTAATGAGCTACTTCATTGAGCAAGAACAATGAACTCTCTCTACTGAACTCAGGGAGTTCCAAGTCTTCTCATTGTAGGCTATCACAAAATCCCCCCATAAGGACTCCTTCAGTGGGGCTTAGCTCCCTGTTCTGTTTCTGTTTCCATATGGCCACGGATGGACAGCTAGGTAAACAGCATAGCAAGCAGTCTCTATTACACCATAGATTTGTCCTTACATCACAGTTTACTTCCATACATTTTTCTAATAGGATTACAAACGAGAAAAAAAAAGTGTGATCTTGAAGGAGAAACAAGTTTGGCAGCATGAAAAAAGGGAGATGAGTAATACTTGTGTTTCTGCTTTTCAGAAGGTTTTATCTGAAAGCTCCGTTGTGCCCAAGGTGTTGACTCACCCCTGACACTTTTCAGTGTCTCCATTTACCCTGAAGCACAGCAAACTCCTATATGGGAAAATGAAAAGGGGTTACCCTGGGATGGAATGGGGGGTTCATATAGTTTGTATATAGGAGATAGTTTGAGGAGCAAATCTGCTCATTTTACAAGTCAAAAAAAAAAAGGAAAAGAGAGAACAACTTTCAACTTAGTCTGGCAAACTCAAGTTAAAATGCAGAAGTCAAACTGGCTTTTTTTCTTTCCTGCACATCATTGCTGGTACCAAGGAGCCCAGGAGACAGATTATTTTCTCACTGTCCTTGAGCACCCTGCCTGCCATCTGTGGGTATGCACTGGTGTGACCAGCTGTACTTGAGAGGGACCTACAGGGACTTACCCCACTGATGGTGAACGGGGAGGAAGGGGAAGTGGCACAGCCTTGTGGTCTCTATTGCTCCTCAGGGTTAGTAAGTTTAAAGATGAGTAAAACTACTTTTGTCACTAAGGTCAGCAAATGTAAATCTGAATGCACACAGGCAGCAAAACTGGGGAAGAAGTTGTCATTTTACATAGTCACTTTTCAAAGCAGAGCTACACCTTTTGAAGTCCCTCGTTTCTTACACACAGGAATAGGCTTCTGCCTTCTCCCACTCCTGCATAATCCATCTGGTTCCTCTCCATGGACTGCAGGTAAAATGGCAGCTTCCAGCGGCACGCAGTGACGAGGATTCAGAGAAGGGACAGCTATTTCTAGGAATCTTTCAACAATTTCAGCATACTATGCTTCAGTTTTCACTGTTACTTGTGCTTAATAATAATATTTATTGATTGCTACAATTAATATTGTTTGCATTTAATTCTCTGAAATGAGTTAAATGTTGAGATGTTTTAGGAACAGAGCAGTAAAACAGAAGTTCATAGCTGTGATTAGAACTCGTTCCCAACAGGACAAATTCAGAGTCTAATCCTGTGACCACAAGAGCAGGTAAGTAATTTGGCAGAATATTTGAAAATATTTTGAAAGATCTGAAAATTTGGAAAAAAAAAATTACTGAACATAAAATCCCACCCCAGAAATGTATATAATAATGTAAAGATCAGAAATGTAGTTACTTATGTATCTATTTTACTTGTCATATTAAGATTAAAGAAAGATATGATTCAGTGATCATTCCCACAGCACAAATAATGAATAATCAGAACAACCATATTATGACTAGCAAGTACTCACTGACTACAGAGTAAAAAATTACTGCAGGAAACAAGAACAACTCCAATAACAATTTGCCAACTGAAAAAGGACCCAAAATTGCAAACTATGAGATGAGAAATGAGTATCTATACAGGATGAAATGTCATGACAGCATATATGGAAAAGAAAGAACAGGAGAACAAGAGACCCAGATTCAGGCTTCCAGGCTCATGAACGTAGCAGCTACAGCTATATCATGTCAGTTGGATCTGATAACAGTTCGAATGATCTAGGCTGAGTTAATAATCACAAACATGAATTTGTTATCCATATCTGAAAGAGAGTGTCTAACCTCCTAGACAGCAACATAACCACATTTTATCATTCATTCTGGCAGCAGAATTATAATTAATTCACCAAATGCAGATTTAAAGGTGGTGAAATACATATATATACAGATCTATAGATGTATGAAAGACACTCAGAAAAGAAAATATATTCATGCAGTGCAACTAACCACCAGCAATAAAACTCTCCGAGGAGCTGTGTGTAAATCTCCTCCTTACTGGAAGTCTAAAATAAAAGGAAAGAGAGGGAGGAAGAGTTGCCTCTCTTTCTCACGCCCTTTCCCAGCACACCTGGCAATACCCGTAGGGACTCGGAGGTGAGGAGGCATCTGGGCCAGAATTTGAGACAGCCCCACAAGGTTCAACTCTGAATGGCATTGCACAGCACTGTGTGGAATACCTGCTCTGCATCCCATCTGCATAGGAAAGTCCTTAGCATCCAAGGTATTCCAGTTATGTCTCAGGAAGTGACCAACCACCCAAGGGGTTAATTCTTGAGCATATACCTGCACTGTAGGCCCCAGTGTCTCCCACACTGCAGCACTGCTAATGTGCACGAGGTCAAAGGTGCTTTGGGTGAGTAGCTTTCACTGTACTGCAAGCTGGTTTTTATTTAGAGGAGGAACTAGTGTTTGGGAAAAGACATGTTCTCTTCCAGTTCCATTTGCCATGACTACACTGGTCCTCCAGTGAAGACTGGTGAATGGCACGCAGGCGTTCTCATAGCCACTCAGGAAAGTCAGTCTAGCCAGACAGCTGAAGACAGACTTCATGATAAAATTATTTCTATTTACATCAGCCTCTCCCACCCAACATCAGACAACAAGCCTCAGTTTTGACAAGAAGAATGAATGTCACTCATGCAGAAGAAATAATACTATGTATTACAGTACCCTCTAGTGACTCCTGCCATAGCTGGATTTCAGCTGGCATTCAGCACATCCCAGGATAGATCCTACCATGGCAAAAGCACAGACCCCAGAGTTCTCCAGGGTCACCCCTGAATGTAGGAAAATGAGTCTTCAGCTTGCTTGCTTAGGTAGAGTAGCACTGAATGTTGAGTGTTCATTCATTTCTTGTTTGCTCCAGGGTTTGACTTTCTTAATTCCAAATACCCAGCTTTTTAAATCTATGTGAGCTAGCAGCTAGACACTCGCTATTCTTTGATCTCACAGTATGAGCTTCCTACACAGCAGGAAGCTGATATTTTTTCATGTCAAAATCCAGTCATATCTCAGAAGGAAACAAAAATAAGCTTTTTCTTCTCTGTCCCAGTTTTCATCACAAAACCTTTGGCCCCAGTTGCTTTCATAAGATCTTTCCTCCCTGTCTGACACATGAACTGTGGGAAATCTTCCCCAAGTGTGTTTAAGCCCTTCCCATCGACGATTCCAAAAGCCACTTTGGATTCAGTGTCCCTCAATTCAAACAATCCCTTCCCCTCCTGTGGGGTTTAACTCAGGAGCTGGCAAGAAATATTAATATCACCTGAACGGCCTGGCCTTGAAAGGTCATCCTCAAAGGTACTGTAACTCCCTTCTTGACCAATGTTCTACACAGCAGATCGGAAAGAAAAGGAAACTTCAGCTACCTTTGCAACTGATTTCCTTACTTTCAACCACATTTCTTTGTCGTTTCAGTTTCTTGAAAATAGTAAAAGAAATTTTCTGACTTAGATCGCAGAGAACACAAAGAGATGGGTATTGGCAAAGTGAAAGGGTATTGTATCTGTAGGGTTCCATACGTACCATCTATTTTCAATAGTTGCAATCCCTACCTGTAACAAGATCTAACTGCTTTGCTCTTCAAAGGTACAGACCTAACGCTTTGAAACAGGTGCCTTTCAGGTAATGGACCATAAAGCCAGTTAACAGTTTAGGCAAGGATGTTTTGAGGGGTGAGGGTGAAGAGGAGCTTTGGGAGAGAGTTTCAGGCTTCCTTCAGAAACTTTGCAGCTCATGGCTGAACAGTTGCTTGTGCAGGCATAACCGGAAAAATATGCCGAGCAGGCTACAAGGAGAAGCATAAATGCTTCTGGAATGGATTTATGGATGGATACCTGAGGGGTCAGCACTACATGATGTGGTATTGAGTTATTTTAATCCTTTACTCTGTCCATTTATGCCTTTGGTCCCATTCCCAGAATGGCTGGGTCACCTTTATGAACTTATGGCAGAGAAATACAGCAACTGGGATGCATCAGCAGGATGCCCACGTTTGAAGCCTGAGCTCGGTCTGCTGATGGTACCTCCCTGCCATTCCCGGAACCAGCGGGAAAACCGCGCCTGGTCTTGCTTTATTTACCACTGCAAGCTGCCCCACAAGCAGGACACACACCACCCTTCAGAGCACGAGCCCAGCATCTCCAGCCTCTCCAAAGCCCAAAACACCAGCTGCAGAAGCTGTTCTGAATTTGGGCTTAGGAATGAGCAAACAGCAGCATGGCAGGCAGATATCGTGACTCAACCTTGATACTAGGCAAACTGAGTAGTCAAATAATCCACTGTAATTCAGCCTGGCAATTCAAAATACCGCACACTCCTGACTCCCTGGCAAGCTACTTCGTGTAGGGTATGATATATTTTTACAGCGGTTTCAAACTGCCAAAAATGTGGTATTATTTCTCAAACAGGAAACAAATTAATGAAGGATATGAGAGGTAAATGAAAACATGTCACAGAATGAAAACATAGTTCAAAAGCTCTTAATAAATTAAAAGTTACAAAAAGCAATTTACAGAGTGTTTTATGTATGTCACTATGATGAGGTTTTATTGGTGTGATATCATAATTTGGCTGTCTCTGATCCCTTTCTCTTGGCAGCTCCAGCTCCAAAGACATTATGTGCTGATCATGCCAGCTTGGAAAGCTGAATGCCAGAGGCCGGCTTTATTTGGGCAGTAATCAACGGGACTTGTAGCTTTACCTAAGAGCTTCCACATCAATTTCCCAAGCACCAGATCTTGGGATCTTTCTTGTTTAGCTTTAGTAATTGATTTTGTACAGAGAAACTGAGTAAAGTAATCAGGATTTGCCACTCAAATTGCATGAGTTTTGGTTGTTTTCCAAATTTCCCATGCAACTATCTGTTTACAAATGCATCCAGATTTTACTTTGAACTTTCTCCTCTCCTCCTGCCCTTAAAGATAAATGAATTCCTAAACATGTTTGTACTTGTAAATTCATAGATTTATACACTTCATGCCACTTCAATCCCTATTAAACTAATCTGAAGTCATGTCAGGCCAACTATGCACAGTAAAATGGATTAGACAAGCCGGCTGATCAGATATAGAAATGACTCTGGGCACTTTTTCTGTCTATCCTCCATGATTTAGAATACTGGTTTCATATAAATAATTCCTTTGTGATTAAGCTAATTCACAAATAACATTGGTTCTTAGAGAATCATTAGTGTAAAGCAGAGCAGACAATGCTTTTAATTAGGGTTTTTCATACATCCTCTCTCCATTTGGCAATAAAATGACTTCTGTATTAATTGATAAGTTATTTTAATTTACACAGCAATAAGTGCTGATATACAGTGGCCATGAAACATCTTTTTTCAATACTTTTTAAAGTAGAAATGGTATTTATTTCCTAGAAAGGTGAAAGATGCTTTGTTTAAAAGCTTTGTGATGTATGCGCTGCAGTTCCTGACATCCTTCTCTCCAGAACATAATAGACCTCCAAGTTAATTTTAAGGAACCTGACATGTATTTCAACTTTATTTTTATTTCTACTACAGGCTTTTGCATTGCTAATGGAATAGGTTCTTTGGATGGCTGAAAATTATGTTTAAGACTTTGTACAAAGAAAGTCTCAGATTACAAAAGAACGCTGATCTACTGAAAACTGAGAGAAGTTCTGTGTTCTCAATTTTATTTACACTTCTGTTAGTTTCTGACACAAAGGAACAAATTAAAATACTCCAGCTTACTAAAGGGAATAGTCATTTGCAACTGCTGTTGGGAAACCAGTTTCTCATGCATTTTTAAAATGGAACAAATTCACGTTTGGAATAATGGATTACCATTATTAGATCGTACACAAAATCTCAGTTCAGATGACTATGGCAACATGAATATAGGATTAAAATATTTCTAAAATCTTGCTTTCCCCATTTCATTTTGAGAATAACGTCCTGACTTCTCAGCTACACCAAGTTAGTTCTTCCTGTTAAAGGACAGCGATGGAAAGGGGGTTCATACTCATTAATTATAGATTAGCTCAGTCAACTGTCCCTCTGCACTGCTGGGTGGGCACAACACAGTGGTGGTGCAAGTATTAACCAGGATGGTTCCTCTGCCTTGCCTGCAGAGAGGTAAGGCTGCTGGCCACACTGCCACATTCACGTCCCTTTGCAGCAAGGAAGGTGACTAATCCAGTGCCTTCCCTGTCCATCCCTAACCACTCGCCCCTATCCCTGGGGATGCCTGCTCCTGCCAGCAGGACCAAGGCTTTCACATTCTCCCCACTCCCATCCCAATGTCATGCCATGGCTAGAAAATCAGGGGACGACACTCTGTCACTCTTCCCATCGGCTGAATTTTCACAAGTTACAGCACACTGAAAAATCACTAAGTGAATGTCACTCACTCTGCTCATTGAATGAGGCCAACATCCTCTGGGAAGAAAAAGGGAAAATAACATGCAATCATGTGGTCACATATTTGGGGCATTTTGCAACTCTGGAATATTTGATTTTTGAAGACTTACCAATCCCTTCAGATAGTTTCTACGTGCTACATTTATAACTCTGCTTTGTCTGTCTTCTTCCCTTCCCACACCTTTTGCCTCTCTTAGCTGTTAATTTCCACCTACCACAGGATTTAAATCTTTTAGGGCAGTAACTGTATCTATCTGAAAGTCTGGATGACAGCCAGCATATAAACAGCATCGTGACAGGTAAAATAATGACCAGCTGAGATACCATTTTAAGCCATAAAAGGGCATTATGTTAAGAAAGAGGAGACATAGGAATGTACACTCTTAACACAACTGTTATTATGGTGTTCAAAGTCTTAGCATCCATGAAAGAGAAGAACATTTCTACAAAACTGATCTTATGGCTGAGTACTTGCTAGCTATTTTACAGCTTTCAGGCACTTGGCAAGAGAAAATTAACAGTGTAATTCTACATTCCACTTCATATTGCTGGTGTAACTTGTCCTGGAGAAGTCAGCGAGCTGAAGGATACAAATTCTCAAGGATAAGGAACAGTCAGATTTAACTGTTCTGGGTGTATAAGCAGCAACACTACCCAGCAGCTCCGGTTCGTTGCATTTGGAAAGTCTGCATCAGGCATTTCCCAAGTATGGAATCTGCCACAATTATCTCTAGTTACTGTCAAGGTGGGCTTTGCACTGAGCCTTCCTGAAAGTTTTAACCCAAACAATGATAATCAACAGAGATAGTGACAAATGGAAAGGAAGTGGGGAAGAATAGTGACATTTGGTGCTGAACCATATGTGCGTGGTTTGAAAGACATGACTGAATTGTTTTTGGTGCTCTATTATTCTGACATTTAGAATGAGGCAAGTTTCCATTTCCATTAATGTACTGCCAACTCAAAGGGGAACTGTCGCAAATTTGAGACTAAAGAAAGCTGTTCCTCAAACTTCTCCTGAGCATAATCAGTGCCCTCGCTAAGCAACAGAGGACTGTAACAATGCAGACTCTAAATGATTCTTATGCTTTCTGCCTGTTGAATACAAGAACGTGTTTCATACCTTCTGATGATATGGCATAAGCTGCTTTGACAAAAGACCGTGGATTTCTGTATGAATGGAGAGCAGCCAGTGTGAAGGAATTCTGTTGATCAAGATTTTCTGATTGCTAACCTGGTGAATATAACCCTGAGAAAGTGATCCAAGCCTTAGGTGGAGGATATTCAGGTGAAAGAACCTGAAAGCCTGAAATCTTTTCAGATTATAGCTGAACTGAAAAACTGCGTGGAGAGGTACAACGATCATCAGTTTCCTTCACTGCTTTCTCCAAGCCACTGCCTGTCTTTACCAAACTATTAAAAACAGAGGCAGAGGGAGGAGAGAGAGAGAAAGGGGAGAGGCTGAGGAAGCACAGATTTGTCCCTCTTTGAAACAGCTCCTGGACGCTGAAATTTCCATCTGGAAGCAGCTGTTCAGCTGCTTTACAAACAACTTGAATTCAAAGGTCTCTCCTGACCTTGTGCAATGACAGATGAGCACAATGCCAGTGACATCACTCTGAGATCAAAACTTTTGAGTAAAAGCAGCCGTGTGAATTTTCTTTCCTAAGGAATGTTTTTTCCCTTGGGACTACTTAATCTCTGAAGCTTTGCTGGTAGTGGCTCAATTTCATTCTCTCTAGGAGGCAGTGACTGTTCTTCAGTGCCCTGTCATCCCATGAACAGTGCAGTATCACAACCCTGGGCTGATCCTCCTTCCCATCTCCTCTTGCTGTTCATTCTTAGAACTCTCCCCAGACCTCTCAAAAATTAATTTCTTTGCATGAGTCACAATTTCCATTAAGATCACACAGGGCTTTGGTGCCATTATGTGCATTTTTAATTTCTAGTTTGAATCAACTTCCTTGGGTTTTATCAACTTGACTTCTGCAGCCCTTGTTGTGGATCTTTTCCATTCTGCTAGCACATGAAAGATAAGAAAATATGTATATACCTTGACTTTATAGAAATGAATTTATTGCTCGAAGAGGTGCCAGGACAGGCATCTGAAGCCCTTCATTCACCCACGGAGCAAGCGATTTAAAGATTAAATGCTCTGTAATAATGAAGTGAAATGAATGTGAAGTGAATGAAAATCCCTCTAAACACCTCTCCATTTGGTCTCAATATTGGACCTTTGGTGAAGAAACAGATTATACCATGAATAAGAGCTAAGAATAACTAGTAGAAATGCCAAGGGAGAGAGGCACAATCTGAGTACAAATCATAGAATTTACCTTACAAAGAACACAAGCACAATCCCTAGAATTGCTGGAGATTTGTGAACTGAACATGGAATTCATCTCTCTTTAAATACTGGGTAAAATACAAATAATAGCTAAAACAATCTCACATGAATTGGAGAAATAAACAAAAGCTAGAAAGCAAGAAAAAAAATAGCAAAGACAGACAATCAACTGTCTGCAATGATCACTGATAAAAACACCACCTCAGCTAAGGATGCCTTCTGTGAAAATAGGCTGAATCTCCCATGCCATTTGACAGAAGAAGTCGAGAAACTATCCACTGGAGCAGTTTCTCAGAGTTACCATTCTGTTCTGCATTTCACTTGCTGCCATGTGGTCCCCAGAAACCACCCACTGAACATTTGCCTTTGAAGTGCACCACCTTCTCCAATGTAGCATGAGTGACTTCTTGGGTCTCTCTCAATTCACCACAGATAGCTTTGAAACTCCAAGTTGTGAGTCTTCTATTTTTTATAGAATTGCTGCAGCATCTTATGTTCAAACCAGCAACCTTGGGGGGAAAGGACTTCTGGCTTGGGTTACCCAAACAAGATCAACCCAAGAGTGACTACAATGATGATGGACAAGCTCTCAGAATAGGGCTAACAAGCATTCAATCCATTCACACTCCCGTGAGATACTCTGTACACTGCAGATGCTCACTGACTCAGATTTTCTTTAGGTAGGGTTTTTTCAATATATATATATATTTGATTCACAGTGCACAAAACCACTGGAGAATTATGCAGGATTACAGTTTATTGAAGCTCACAGTATAACCTCTGACTCTCTGGAAAGTTTTCTCAGTCACATAAGACCAGTCATTGTTATTTTATATTCAGGGTTTCTAATAGTCCCCCAGACTGTTTTCTTGCATCTTGCTGTTAGTTATCATTGTATCATTTGATAAATCAACTTGTAAATCCTTTACATTATGTCTGTGGTCCCTCTCTAGCAAGAAAATATTTATTGCTGTATTTCATAGATAGATCAGAAATTCCACAAGAAGAAAAATACATGTGTGCACTATTGCCACGCTTAGGGACATAGCTGCTAAACATTCCTTTAATGGATTCTAGTGGAAATAAGTTTTGATTTTTTAAGAGAAAGTCCTTTCTGCCCATGCCTCCTGTCTGGGCTGTCACTTGAGATAGTTTGCGGACCGTGCTAACTTCAGTATAGTTTGGATAAATCCATGGCACTGAATATTCATGCGGCGTATGATACAGACTCTGAACCCAATTTAGTAAATGAATACTTGTAATTTCACCAAAGCCCCTCTGAGAGATTATTATGCAGATTTATGAAGGAATATTACTGAAGCAATTCTTGGCTGTGTTTTCAGTCACTGAGGACTTAAAGTATGTAAACCTAAAATAATTTCAGACTTATTTACTGTCACTACTTTCATCTTCTGAACTTTTCTGACATTATTTCTCTCACTGGTTTGTATCCAGCATCCCCTCCCCTGTCCTTGCCCTTGAGCAAAGAGCCAGCGTCACAACACCTACAAGTGTTGCCAAGTTACTCCCAACAATATCCTTGCTGCCATAATGCCAGCAATCTGTTCTGATCCCACTGCTGCAGAGCTGCTTTACAGGCAAAGGATGTATGGTCATGGGCACAAGTATCATCCACCTGGAAATGCAGAGACCTACACACAACCAGATTGTGAGCAGACTCTCACACCTCCTTCTGTAAGATGATTGCCTCACTAATTTGGGACCATCGACCTCAAAAAAGAAGGAAAAATCAAGGTGAGGAATGATGGAGGTAAATTGACCCAATAGTATGTTACAGTCCTTCAGAATTCAGCAAGTGTGCTGTAAGTTGTTCTCAGTTGTTACTGGTTTTACAGGCAGTGTCTTTTATAAAGTGCCACAGCCCCAAGCATTTCTGCAGCAGCCTCCCATACCCCCTGTGTCACCTTCAACTTCATCCCTCTCTGTGTCAGAAAGAAGACTCAACGCTACTCGCTAAATGTCCCTCCAAATAACATCGATTCTCTGACACTGCTACAAACAATAATAATCTAAAAAACAGATCAGTAACCCCCTAGATGTCAATGCTACCTCTCCTGCCCCCATTAAAGGAATTAGTGACCACTGGAGTACCTCATCTTGATAACGGGCACAGAGCCAGATCTTGAATCCTTATTCATATTGCATCATTTGTTCCTCAGCAGTAGGAGTCTTACCTCACATAAGACAAAGTAAAACATGAGTAAAGTCTTTGAGATGTGGCCCACAGGCTTCAGAAGGCTACAGCAACAGTTAAATTTTAGCATACTGTAAATACCATGGTACTTCTCGGTTACATTTCTTGGTATACAATATAGTAACATATGCTGCATGGAAGTGAATCTTAAAGGCCAACTTCTGCTCTTGGATTCAGATCTCCTTGACTTCAGTGAGACTGCAGAGCAAGGGAGCCTGATGACACCTGCAAGCAGCAAGTAACCATGGCAAAGTCTCCATGGGGAAGCCAAGGGAAAGATCAGCAGGCAATTCCTGAAGCTTTCTCGTGCTCCATGTAAATTGTCACCCTGTGGCTCGTTTTAGCCATGCCTTGTGTGATGAACACGCACATGTACATCTTGAGTTCCTTTTACAAATTAGTATGTGTTAGAAAAAAGCAAGCAAAGTCTACAGGCCTAAAAGCTACAAAATCTGCCCGTCAAAGAGCCATAGCAATCCAAGAAAGGAGCTGGAGATAGATGATAGTGATGGGAACAAGCAAGAGAGTTGGTGCAAAGCACCTTTTCTTTTGTTTGTTTTTTTGGTTAGCAATAGTTTATTAATTTATTCCAAAATGTTTTCCTGTTTCATCCTTCTTCATATTTTCTTTGCATTTATTTTGTCCTGGTTTCCTTTTATTTCCTGATCCTCTGTCTTTTTCTCGATACTCTGAGCTTGATTGACTGTCAAGTTAGATATGGGAAGAGGGAACTATCTTTGAAAATGTCAGAGAGTAACTGCAAAAAAGACACGTTTACACACTTTACAGGGAACATGTTCAACTCTATACAGATAGAATCCAAGATACTGAGGTACAGAAAAGTAATTAAAGAAATCCTCCTTCTTTCTACTCCTCAATCACCAAACTATCCGTAGCGCAAGTAAAGCACGAGATGATTGAAACATAAGGATGGGTCCAACCACTCAGAACTGTGTGAGTGAAAATAACAAAAGCCAAGTTGAAATTTTTGGAGAGTGAGTCATGGCTCTAAGTGACTTGACCAGACCAATAAATTGCACATGGATTAAGGAAGACTTTCTCATTGTCAGGAAATTCCCACTCACTTGCTGATCCTCTTCAATAGGACCGGTAAGAATTGCAAGGGTTAGAAGGTTTGGGAGGAACTTTCCTCAGGTGCTGCTGGGAATTTGCCTTTTAACAGAACCAGTCAAAACCTTGTGAACTGCAAATATGCAGCACTGTGTTTAACATCTCCGTGCCAGGAAGTGATGATGTTCCACAAAACATCACCTCAGCCTTCTGTCAGGAGCCCTTTCCAACACCTGTCTCAGCTAAAAATAAAAGGCTTGCAACACCTGAAGGTAGAACTGACTGTGCCTGATTCACAATCAGCTTGGCTTGAGGTTCATTATTTCTGGGTGTGCATAAGGGGTTTGAGGCAGTTCTCCCAGATAGTGCATTGCCAGGGCTTGGCCTACCAGATGGGCAGAGATTGGTAAGGCAGAGGTTGTTCAAAAGCACATCAAGAGTTTCAGTAGAGATCCAATGTATTTCCTCTACCTCTATAATGCAGTGATGAAAGTGTTGAAATGTAGTAGTCCTGAGTAGCAATGCAAGGTTGTATGTTATCCTATTATTTACAGTAAAGCTCATGCTTTAGGGATGCCATCCTTCTAAATCCTGCTTTCCCCTTGCTCTTCCAATGGACCATGGGTATTTTTGTCATTACTTCTCCTCCTCTAGAAGAGTACAGAAGAAACTATTAAGCTTACAGACTGATGGAAAGTTTGGGGAGATATTTATTCTTGCAGGACATTATTCTTGGCTCACATCACCAAGTTACATTGGAGTTGGGACAGTCCAGTCGTAAGCCAGTGCTCAGCTCCATCCATCAACTTCCAGCGAGCCAAATGGTTTCACTGTGTGATTTCTGACCTGGGTTAGTTCTGAACTAGACGAGAGGCCTAACAGCTGCTGTTTATAGCCAGGCAGCTGCAGCAGCCGTGCTTCCCAGCTAACCTGCCCTGCATACAAGGCACAGGCACAGTTCTAACTCCTTAGGAAGGCTGGTATACTCCAGCTCTGGGCTGCTTCTTGCTTGATCGAAGAACAGAGAATATTGCAGGTAATGTTCTGAGAGTGAAAGCTATATTTTTGCTTGAATATGTACACAATTAGAGGCTTAAAAGGAGGAAATTCCAGCTACAGTACATTTACAGTAAGTACAAAATACCACAGAATGCCCCCAGTAATTCATCCAGCCCAATATAGTAAAACCCTTTCAAGCTGTCACACAGAGGAGTAGAAATTAGAGAAGAAGAAAACAAGATAGCATCCAAAGTCTACTTTCCTTCCAACATTCACTTCTGTACTATGATCATTTAATGATCTCCTTAATTTCATAGTTCATTTATCCACCAAAGCAAAACAAATCTCTTACTCCTCAGTCAACGCCAATCTTTTAACTTTGCACATAAAGCTCTACTGCATTGTCTGACATTAAGCTCCTCACTGGATAGCATATGCCCAAAGCATGTATTATTTCAGGTAGTTATAGTAATGACAATTCACAGAACATCAGCTGTACATTTAATTTTAAGAGTGTGCTTCTGTAATGAAGACAGGAGCTTGTATATAACAGAGAAGTTTTGTGCCTACCAAGTGGCTTCTTTAAAAAAATAATTCTTTGAGATTTAAAAACCATGTCTGAGGCATTATACATAAGCAAAATCTGTTACTATGGAATTCTTGGCAGTGTTTGTAATATAAATATAGTTTCCCTTTTGTCCAAATTAACAAAAAAGAAATTGTATGCAAGTGCACTAGATGCAAAAGGTGCAGTCAGAGTCTCCTCCGGGTCATTCAGTACCCACTGAGATCTGCTTTAAGTTCTAACTGAGGTTTGTAGAATTGTTTGTATGACTTGTTTCTTACACAAGCAGCACAGTTTCTAGAGGAAACTTGCAAGGCTCTAGACCATGCAAGCCTAACACTTCCTCCTCTCCATGAAAACTTTGGAGTGTAGAAAAAAAATCAGGTACTCA
This sequence comes from Chloroceryle aenea, assembly GCA_013399075.1. NCBI lineage: Eukaryota > Metazoa > Chordata > Aves > Coraciiformes > Cerylidae > Chloroceryle > Chloroceryle aenea. The sequence continues at coordinate 131,129 of VWZY01006658.1, read as the reverse complement.
AGAGTTTATGAAAAGTGGAAAAACTGATGTGAGTACAGCTGCAGGAAATTCATTTTATAATCTGAATGGCTGCTCAAGATTTTTTAATAACAACCACCTAGCTTTAATGGGGACATTTTCATATTTCTCATTTTACATTCTGAATAACCATCTGATACTTTGTTTGTTTGAAGTACTTGCAATATCATTTAAATTAAGCAAATCCATTCATTTTTCTTCTTTTCCACCTCAATAAGATTTCCCTTTTTTGACTCTGAAAAGCCCACACACTTCTGCTGCTAGTCAATCCTCTCAAAACACTGTGTGGAGATGTTCAGTAAATCCCAGACACACCTTACTACCCCAATCACGCTATCCATCATCGTTTGCTCTCCAGTATCAATCTCCTCCTGTCTCTGTTTGCACTTGGTACCAGAAGGAGCTTTGAGAAGGTGACCCGTATGACTCCTATCTTAAGTTGTCTGCTGTGGTCCCAGAAGTGATTCATGAATCATATCAAATCTATCTCCCTGGTGCTGTTTTGTCCTTAAGGCTTCGGCAATTGCAGAGACTGACTAGAGACTCCAATCAACCATCTGCTGTCTGCCAACTGTACTGTCTAGTCGGGTTAGGCTGAATGCAAAGAGAAATGTGGTTTGTATTGGGATCTTTAATACCCTCATCTCTTCCCACGGGCCAAGCAGAATATGGAGCGGTTGGAACTCTGAAAGGCAGGGATGGCAGTAGAAGAGGACCTTATATTTAAAAAGAATATTTAAAACCAGCTTTAAATCTTGATGGGATGGAAGTGTTGGTATAACATATGCAACAGCTCTGTCTTGACAAAGGATGGATTTAATAAGTGACGGGACTCTTTCCATGAGTTCATTCTATAATTTTACTTTTACATTTTAATTTACCTACTTCTAAGTGATTAGAATGTTGTTAAAGGAGCTCGTTTTATTTTTCTTTAAACTCTGTTTGTCCTCTAAATAATAAAAAGAAAATACAAGTCTGAAAAACTCATTATATGTTTTTTGCCAAATATTTTTCAGAGCATGCTGCATCAATCTGTGTCTTACATAGATTGTTTTACTCTGGGAGTAAAGGCTCCAGAGATGAGCCTTCCCTGCTAGATCTTTTCCCTTTCCTTTCTTCCCTCCCAAGGATACCACACAACTGGAAATTAAAACGGTTTTGCCAGGCCTGGTCTTATTGCATTACTGCCATGTGAAAAGTCCTATTGTTATAAGCCCTTAACAATAAACTTCTTACTCAGCTGCTTTCCTTCTACCATGACCACTCCTATCGTGGGCTTGCACAATCACAGCAGCCAAGTGACTGAAGTGGCCATCTGGGGAATTGTTTTTCAAAGGTAGCAGCAGTGTCTGCCTGGGTACTATGTGCTTGTAGACAGAGGCAATAAGGGCATGTCCTTCACAGCACTTTGACACCTCTGTCCCATCCTTGAACATCAGAAGCAGTCGCTGCATCCTTGAATCGCAGCTTTCATGATACCACTCTCTCCTGAGTTATGTGCATCAGATGTTCACAGGCTGAGTTGATGGGTACTGTTGCCCATGGGCTTGCCAGTGGCCAGGAAAGTGCTGTGGGATTGTCACCATTTTCGCCAGTTGCGATATGAACCATAAACTACCATTATTGTCACTATTTTGATTCCACAAACTAAAAGAGCAGACACAGGGTTGCTGCCCCACGGGACACAGCAAGTTAGCCATGGACCCATTTGTTTTAAGCCAGAGGGAAAGCCAGGCTGGCCACAGCAGAGCTGGTCAGCCTGTGGGAGATGATGACGGTGTCTGTGCATTGTCACCCATGCTCCCAGCCATGCCCTTCCCCTGGGGACAATGGAGTGCAGGGGACCTGCTGGCTCTGGAGGGATTTCCCTGCATGCCCATCTGCTTTCCAGCCTCCCAGCACTGGAGCTGGGTCCTGTCCTTCAACCCAGCCTGACCTTGATGGCCAGAATCTGGCCATTAAGTTGGCAAGATCTGATAAGCAGCCAAGGGTTACATACCTGCTCAAACGGGTACAGGGCAAGGCTTTGAGCCTTCAGCCCCCAGGCTCCAGTGGAGCACCTCATTTACTTGCCTGCTCTCCATTCTGCCTCCCTCTCTGCCCCCGACTGAGATCTGACATTTCATCCAACATCTGACAAGCCTTCCCAATCAGAGTGCAGTTCAAAGCGTGAGCATCTGGCCTGAGATTTGGTATGAAAAATGTGCTTTCCTGCAGAGCTGGCTTTTTATGCAATTACCTGACCAGTCTTACGCAGGTTTAAGACCACAGTTAAAGATCATGTTCCTGTTTATATCTGTTCTTCAAAATTTTTAATCAGTTTTGCCTTTTACATAGGGGTAAATAAAGAATATCTCTGCTTATCAGAGGAAATGTAGTCTAGTGAAGACACAAATGGAACAAGAATAAAACAATTTCTCATCAAGATATGGAGGCAAAACACAAAGAAGTTTGCTGTTCCATTTAATACCATATAAATTCTCCTTTACGACAACACAGGTATGGACAGAGGCTGAAGTTTTGGATTGATTCTTATGTTGCTTACTCAGTTTGCCTGTCTCTTTTAAGGAAAAATGCCTGCAGTAAAGTCTAGCTAGAAAACAAAAGTCAACTATGATTTTTAACTGAGCACAGAAAACTGTAAGAAATCAAGCTCTTAACTCCTGAGAGTAAGCTCCTCAACACCAGCATGTTGGGATCAGCTTATCCGACCTTTCCATTTGCTGGATTTTAAGCAGCGCTGTTCGTGTGTCACGCACTTCAGAGCACAGCTTTGTCCAAAAGTAAAACCCCCAAAACAACCACAGCAGCAACAATAATAAATCCTAGGGAGGCAGTTCAGACTATATTTACTATATACCATCTGCACCGAGCCCTGAGAGACGTTATGTTCCACATTCCCTGTCTGTACTACAGAGAGCTTTTCAGATGTGTAAACCATCATTTATCTTGTCTTTGATTCCCTTCATGTGACCTTTTTCAGAGTATGGCAGTATAACATCCTCTCCATGGCAGGCTCCGAGACCATTTGAGGACAGGCCTCATAAAGCCTGCCTTTAACATTAATCGATCACTTTATTATGGAAGTAAATCAAAGCAGTTAAACTCAGGTCTTCTGGGAGTTGAAGGTCAAACAGGGAAAAACAAACTTTGTTCTGGGAAGAACACGGAAAAATTCTTTAAGCCCCATCCCTTTGTTCTTTGCCTTAGAGTCATGACAAAAGCATGTACTACAGACACCATTCAGGGATGCATGAAAGCAAATATATGTTAATATACACAAAGTGCTTGTGTCCCACCAGATCTCCATTTCTCTACTCCAAGCTGTGTTGTAAAGCCTTTCTTTCATGTCCCAGAAATCAGAGACTGGAGAGAGGGAGAAAATACAGACCCGCTGACCTTCCCAGAGCTCAGATGGACAGGCAGAGGAAAGGAGGAGTGAGTGGTGCACAGGGAAAGGCTCTAGCAGATCTGGTCTTTATTCCTCACTGACCCACATCATACCTTCACTGATACATTTTGGGAAGTGCAGAAGGACCTCCACACCCGTGTGCATAGAGCCGGCGAGAGTGTAGCTGCAGTTGTGGGTGTGGATGAACATAACTGAAAGTTTTACAGATAAGAAAATCTGCAACTTCAGTCTTCATCCACTCTGCAGGGCTGGATCAACTGACAGACATTGCTTCTTCCCACTTCTGGATAGCCCAGAGACATTTCCCTCACCCTCAGAGCCAAGCTTCTCTGCAGTGCCCCAGCCAGAAGTGACCTTCGTGCTTTATTCCTGTAACCCTCTATATCATGAACAAAACCTGCAAGGCTTTAAAAAGCACCACCAGACTGAACGGCAGGGCTGTGTGAGAAGGAGAGTCCAGCAGAAAGCTGCTGCTTCGCTGTGTGCCAAGCTCGAGGTGATGCCGATGCCCAGGTCACGCTCCTGCCCCACCAGCCACAGTGCCTGAAGGGCTGCCCACATCCCCAGAGCCCACAGCAAACACTGCCTCTACTTGGCAAGCACATGCAAAGCTTTGAAAAGCTGTCCCTTCCCATGTTGGCCATGGAGCAGGAGAGCGAGAGCAGTTGCACAGGCGAGGATGACCCCTGAGCGTGACGACAAGCTGTCTGCCAGCCAAGGGCACACAAGCAGGGATTTTAACATCACCTTGGACCAGTCTCTAATTTCTGTGCCTCACTTTTCCCTTGCTGAAATGAGGAATACCAAATATTAATTTGTTTTACCTGTTTTTCCTGTTTCATTTGTATCATTTTAAGAAAAAAAGCTTTTAGCTTTGCATTCTTCAAGTCCTGTGATCTGAGATTGAACTGTTTTTCTTGAACTATTTTGCTTTTTGCCTTACCTTGGATTTTTCAAGGCTTTACAAACATACAGACACACCCAAATGACACAGGAGGGTGTTGGTCAGTAAGAGTTTCTAGTCAGGGGAACCCGCCAGTTCAGTGTTTCTTTGTAAGACACAGCCATATTTTAAACACAGAAATTTGCTGACACAGTAAGTAATATGAGGGCAAGCACTGATCAGCTATTCCTTATTATACTTAGTGCGCTGAAAATGTGCCTGTTGCTTTAGAGAACATATGTCAAGACATTGTCCCTGTCCCTTATGTCCAAAATGTAAATGCAGACATGAGGTGTCGCAGGGCAGTAAAGCATCGCGGGGAACAGGCAGGGTTAGGAGACACAAAGGTTACAAAAGAAGATGATGCCACTGATCAGTCATGGAACGTTCTTATCTTGGCATCTCCATTAGAAACATGATAAATAAGATTATTTCTATGGGATTAAAGCAATGGTTGACTCAGAGACAAGGTAACCACTCAGAAAAAAATGTGCATGTGAAGGAAGTGATTCCCAGCCCCAGGAATCAAGTGTTTATGGGCAAAATGAGAAATGGACTATTGTAAGCAAAGCTGTGAATGGAATGGGAAAATTTATGTTAGATTATGGAGACAGAAAAGCAGGCAAAGTGTTACACAGAATATATGTATCTATTGTATCTATTAATGGAAGGCTGAGGAAAGAAAAAAAGCACTGTCAGCTTGAAATATAGTACATTTCATGGAGTTATGTTTTCTTATTTTTAAGTGATTTCATCTCTTTTTCTTTTATGCAGTGAATCATCTGAAAAGAACAGGGAAAGCTGACTGCACTATTAATTAGAAGAAAGCTGAAATATAAAGTGCTATCAAGTATACAGCACTAAAAACCTAAAACAAGTACATGTATTTCCACATCCCTGTCAATTGTGGGAGTATTGGAAGTATTACCAGGAGAAAAGAAAAATCGGGGGGGAAAAAAAGGTATGTTTTCAGTATCACAGTGACCCTTTAGTCCTGAAAGGGAGATGACACAAAGATGGCATGATGCAGCCAGTCAGTGTGAGAAAGGTCATTTTACTGAAGACTTCTCTGAAATGTAGCCAGGTTGAGTGAACAGCAGAGTGGGGGTCACCAGGTATAAGAACAAGACGGCGTGATCTGTCACAGAGTGCTAACTATCACTCTAACCACAGACAAAAAGGAAAACTGAGGCTGCCCGAGAAATTATGAGTTCTTAGTTATAGTGATTTCTGATGGGAAGCATCCACAGCATCAGAGATGAGTTCCTGCTCTAAACTAAGCATGGAGAATGCAGTGTCCATTTGAGAAAGCAAGGGTCCAGCTCCAAATGTTTTTCAAGACAAGCTCAACAGGACACTTGGGCTCCAAATCCCCCCTCTCTTCTAGCATGAAAATCTGAATGCTGTGGCTGAGGCACCTATCTCTTAAAAGGGTTTTTGGTTTGGTTTGGACGGGCATCCAAATCCCAAATGATGTGAACCTCTGAGATAAGCACAATTCAGTTGGAAATATTTATAGCAGGACTTCTTGAAAACTTTGGGTGTTTCTAATTCTTAGTAGGTCAAGGAAACAGAGGAGTGAATATTCCAATATTCCCATCCCACTGCCAACCACAAATTCAAGTGTCCAAGTAAAGGACAAAAAATATGGAAGGTTTTGTCTGAACTGTCTCAAATCTCAGCAAACAGATTTGGGTTTTGCTTTTGAGTATTTGAGTGAAAACTTGACTTTTTATTTCATCCCACCAGACCCCGACACTACGTTAACTGTCAGTCAGTGCTGCAACTCTTCCCTCTGTATTCACGTGTGGATGTAAATAATTCCAGTAATTTCCCCAGACATAAATTCCTGCTAATGGTTGGTTTGTAACTATAATGTTTGTCTCTGTGCACACTCCCTCCCCAACGTGCCATTTCAGCAATATCAGATTTTTTTATTTTTTATCTTCTTGCAAACTGACAATGAAAATACAAACCCAGGTTAGAAAAGAAAATGACCAAATGTTTCTGTCAGGATTCCCACCTGAAACAGTCTTCTTTACCTGAAAGGTATAAATATGCATCTGTGCAGCTGAGTAAAACCTGCTCAGAATTCAGTGTGTGGCTTGTACCTGATGTGGTGTTCTACAAGGGATGGCACAGAGTTATTTTGTCTACCCACTCACAGTCCTGTCTCCTCGGATTTTAGTGTTCCCCAGACTGCCAGAGACCAAAGCTGAACTTACTGGTAATTATTTAAAAGGTAATTTCCCCTGTATTTGCATTTAATTGTTCAACTGGACTGGTGGCTGCTACTCCTGAGATTATTTACAATCTTTAACTAGCTGATGTGTGACAAAACATACTCTTTTTGTGCTTACCCTTTACATTTTGCTAAACTATTTCTGGATGTAACTTCAAATTAGCTGGATGAAACTTAATGAGCAGAATTAATACAATTTAGGGTGTAGCTTTTTATAAAAGCAGGAAGATTTATTAAAATGCTAGCACTCTAGATAGGAAACTAAGCTTAAGTGTTGGCTTCCAGATTGCCAGTCCGAAATGACAACGCTTGCAAATGGACTTGCTTGTACACCTATGTGCTGGAGTTCCAGTGGAATAAAATATGGCCAGGAGGGCTATTTTCATGATATACTGCATTCATAATCAATTTTTATATAATCTGTTCCTCTACTTAAAAAATAGAACCTTTCAGAAAATGTAAAACACCATTGTTTAATGAAAAATATATAATAACTAGCTTGGCAAATGTTGTGTGTGAAATTTCAACAGAAACCATAAATTATATTAAATGCCCAATAAAAATGTTCAATCAAAAGCTCATTTTAAGATACATTGTTAATGAACTGTATGAAATGATGCTTAATCAAAACCCGACACCTTGCAGGGGAGAGAGATTCCACAGGACCTCAAGAGCACTATTGTTCTGAACAAAAGATAACAATAGAACAGGGTAATTAATAGTCTGCATTCCCGTGGCATTCTCCAGGGAATTCCAATTTCTAACTGAGCTTCATTGTTTTTCAAGAAAGCAGAAATCGTGCTGCACGATACCACTGATACCTTGAACTTGATCAAACATTAAGACATCATTTGTCAGGCAGGTTTTGTTTGCTCTGGAATTTTGATTGTTCCCCCATTTAAAGTTATTGTGTAAAACTGAGAAGAAACTTTTCCTGTAAAAGCTCATTTTGCAAAAGCAGCACAGAGTCCTTGTGTGTCTGCAATTTTGTAATTCTCAAATTACATAAAACAAGTAAAAAGAAAACCTCTAGGAAGAGTTCCTCACCGAAGCTGGATTAGTAAGAGGTTCAGTGTGGGTATACTGAGATACACAACAGATTTTCTTTCAGGCAGCACCCTATAATGAGCGTGTCATATTCATTGGATATACACTTCTAAATTTTCCTAGCCAAAGACAGAAACTGCTACTCTTTCTAGCAGAGCAGAAGAGGGAGGTAAAGTACTACAAGGACAGCATACTGAAATACTCAAGTCATCCTAATTACTGTCAGCATTTACAGTTGTAAATAGTTTCAAATTCAGCTCTGTGTATATTTTTTCTCCTCTTAAATCTTCCTTCCTTGGAGCAACTTGGAAACATTCATTTTCTAGCAATGCAATTTTTCAAAACAGTCATAAGCTGATATTATTATTAATCATGATATTCATGTTAGTACAAAGATGGATTTACTGAAGAGCAGAGGAAGATGTAGCCCCCTCCCCTTCTCTTCATTACTGCCTCCCACTCTGAGCCGCGTTCCTGCTCACTCAGCCTACAACATTAGGAAGAGAAAAAACACAGACATACCATGCCTGAGTAGTATTAATGCCTTGAAAGTTATGTTTCCTAACAGGAAAGTCAAGTTTTTACACTTGACTTGTACTGCCCTGAGACCACTGGCAGCTGAGCAAGTTCCAGGGAGAAGCTGGGTTGCAGATCTGTAGCACGAGTGTGGTGCTGTGGCTGCTCCTGCACATCCGCCACCGACAGGAGACTGGCCCACACGCCACAGATTCACCCTCCTGCTTCTTTCTCCCTGCCAATGTGTCTGCATCCTTAGGAGCTTTTGAGAAGTTGTCCTGCTGTCATGCAGGTGGAGCAGCTCCATCTCACGGGGTGGGAAGAAAGCCCCTGTGGAATCTGTCTTTTGGAGGCTTCCAAGTCTGCCAGTGTTATGAAAATGGATGCAAACCCATGGATTTTTATTAAAGACATTTAGATGTGAAATGTTCATACTAGGAAAAGCCCCTTTTAATGAATTTTCTGCTGTGCTGGAGGCAGCTGTACAGAAAAGAGCAAAACAGGCTGAGCAGAGCTCTGTGAAACATACAGTGTAGCTACACAGGACAGCTTTCTGCATGCGTGGCACATACATGTCTCAGTGCAGAAAGGAGATGAGAAAAGCACACTGGGATGCAGATGTTGCTGATAGAGGCATTACTCTGTCAGTGCTATGTATCACGCAGCACATTAGCAGCAGTGGTGTTATTTTTGTTGTTTTCAGTGATGGGAACAACACTCTGGGCCACCTTTGAAGAGCCCAGCATTGGGCTGAGACAGGCAGAGGAGCTGCTTCTTCCATCCACTGCAGACAAGCCTGGGTCTGGGCCTGAAATGCAGCCCCTGGAGAGAAGGAGGCTGCCTGGCTCCTCGGCTGCCGTCATGTGCACGTCAGCAGCTCTGCGCTGCCAGAAGGGTTGCTCCGACTGCTGTTTGGGGTCTTCTTTCCCTTACTTTTGCTCCTTGTAAATGAATGTATGTACACAGAGAACTGTGAAGAGCTTAGATATGCAGCCAACAGAAGATGCAAAAAACCCTCTGATGTGGCAAGCGAGAATACCAGCTCTCCCACACCAGGACCACCTTTCTACTCTACCCAGTTACCTGTTCCAGCTCTTGCCCTCAAATTTCTTCACAGTAAATGTGGTCCCATTGGCTCTCCCACACCTTAAATATCTAATATATATTGGTCTTTGTATTTTCTAGGCAATGTTTTTCCCAACTAATCATTTAAATGAATTTTTGGTTTTCCTTTGCAGTAATGAGCATCTCTGTACTTTTTCTTCTTTTTAATTTCAGATATGATGCACTTTCCTCTTCCATTTTTTAACCTTTACTTAGGATTCCTTTTTCATACCTTGCAGCATCTTATAAAATATAAAATAAAAAACCCTAATGAAACATTCAGAGGTTTCTTCTCCTTGTGGGTTTTAGGAGATGTAACATTGTGCTGAAGCTCCAACCTGCATTTTATTACTTCCAAGAAGGTGCAAAGAATAACAATAAACACCTGCCTGCATTGTAAGCTAATAAACAGAACTTGCTCAAAAGTCCTCTCACCTCAATTTTGAGTCACAACTGGCTGCCTGCAAGGTAGGGTTGTGGACATTATGACATGTTGTCATTCTTCTTTGCATATGGAAGTTCCCTGGTCATTAATTTCCACGTACACTGACCATACAGTTCAGACTGATGATTGCAGTGGGCCAAAAGCTTTTGCATTGGCACCAGAACAATTCACTGCTGCCATCACAGCTCCAGCTAGCTGTGTTCACTTTTGATTTTCATTTTTAAGGAAAAATATGCAGTCTTTAAGTGCCTGTGATTGTCTGGGCCTCTGCGGTGATTTCACAGCATACTTTCCCATCTGTCTTGTTCCACTCCCTTTTTCCTGCCCATCAAGATATTAATTACAACATTCTTTCTCTTAGTCATACACATTTCTTCTAGTTTACATGAGCTGCTTATGCCAGCCAGGAAACTAAAGGAGATACCATCAGAAAGCTCTGGTTCTAAGCAGTTCTCTCCCTCTTCCTTGATTGCTTAGGATGGCTACTTAGGATTGCTGCTGCTTACAAGCATGTCTCTCTGGGAATTGTTTTGGGGAGAGGAGAGTTGCTGGATATTTGAAAAGTGATGCTCTAAGAGACTCCTGGAATCAAAAACAAAAAGGGGAAGTGGTACTAGCTAGTCTTTGTGGAAGCAGAGAAAAATATTTAGGTGTGTATATTAGCTGAAGAGAAAAAAATAATTGGTGCCATACTATTAATAGGCTTTTTAGTGATGGTGTGATACTAATGGGCTTATCTGAGACCATGGCAGGGGGGTTGGAACAAGGTGATCTTTAGGGACACCTTCCAACCTAAACCATTCTATGAATCTTTGATTATATATCCTTGTCATCCCAAAGGTAATCCTCATGTTCAAAAGCAAAGAGTTTGTAAGAGTGCAACATTTGAAGGAATCTTTGGGAGATTATTCATGTTCCTAGCTAAGGTTTGTGCTTTCACTGATATATATGAACTGTTGATCACAGGGGACAGGTCCCTTAAAAGTTCCCAAGCCAATCATAAACTGTATTCCTTTTCAAATAGATCAATGTTTAAATGCAATGAATGTAAATATCTTGCTGTTAAAACACCTGAATGGAACATCATTCCCCTGAAAATCCAAGTCTAACCAGAAAGTAACGCTTCACTGCGGCTTTATGCAGATTGTTTAAAAAGCAAAGCTTGATGCCAAAAGCTGGCAGATAACAAAGCTGTAAACAAAGACAAGAAGCAGTGGGAAGTATAAGAAACTACAAAACACAGATGAATGTCCAAAAACCAGACTGGTACACTGGAAATGTGCAAACCTCAGAGAGTCAGTGCAGCGGACTCGGGGTTACAGTTCAGAGGAGTGATGCAGTGGACACACAATGCTGAGTGACCAGAAATAACAGAAGGTTTGGGTATAAGAGCACAGAGCATTCACAGAGGTCACCAGCATGGAGAAAGACACCAGGATAAACACGAGTTGATATTTGGTGCACATATTATTGTAATATCCAAGAAGATATTTGAACAGGTAAAACTACTCAAGCTTTTCACGGTCATTGTCTGAAAACAGGCCTCATTTTGCAGATTAGTCATGAATGTGCAGGATCTGTGTATGCATTAAAGCAGATAAAATATTTACCATTCTAAATTGCAGATACAATGTCCCACTGCTGTTTGTTTTCAGACCATGCCTGAATCTTAAATTGATTGTGTAGATATTAAGGCTGGCAACCATCTGACTTCCAGTGCTACCAACATTAAGCCAGAAGATGTAATGGAAGGATACAGAGATTCATTTCATAAAATCCAGCAGTTTCTCAGGGAATACAAGATTAAAGTAAATCCTCCACTAGGAGCACCATGAAACATCCCTCTTGTACTAAAACAGATTGGCTAGCAAGACTTTTTGAGACCAAAAATCATACAAAAGCTCCATGACAAAAATAGAAAGAGGCAGTACGAGAGAGCGGTATCTGCATCTAAGGCCATGATCAAGAATGTGACTACATGACTGTATCTGACTGTGTATTCATTTATATATGCAGTGCAGGCTGTAGTAAATATTTCAGATGAAGGATGTAAATACAGCTCTCGTTTATTGTTCTGCGTATTACAGATTCTTAAATCTTATTGCTTATCTGCACTGAGTCTGCAAATCCCTTCGACTGCAGTGCACTTTCCCAAGGACACCACGATTCGGACACATTCAGCTGTGGCCTCCTTTCTTTCTTCTCCCACAGAACAGCTCTTGGTAGCATACCTTTCCTCATCAGATGAAAGCACTCTCAGCACCTTCATTTTTTCCCCACGAGCATACATATGTGCAGTCATAATTTTCCTTTATGATAATTTAACCAGGCTGAGCTCTTTAAATCTCTCGGGTTATTTACAAGGCCAAGCCGAGCCATACCACACAGCACTTGTCACCATCACTAAATTAAATTCCCACAGCAGGATCCTACCCATACGTAAGTGAATCCAGAAACCACAAATACAAGCTCATTCTATGGTAAGAGCATGGGTAAATAGTAAAGTCATTTACATAAACTCTTGGGAATAAATGGGTCCAAGAGGGCAGTCAGTAATTGATACAAAGCAACCTCTCATCCTCGGGAAAATATGCTAGGCAACAAAGAGGTATGCCCAGGACATTCCACCCGATCTTCCATCAGCAAAGTTATGCCTGAGTTTTGACTAAAACCTTATTAAATTTGGCAAGGCAATGTCCAGTCTCCAGAGAATATCATTATGACTATGGAGATTCAGCCATGGAGAGAAATGGATACACCAGCTGCTGGCAGCTGAAGCAGACTGGCTGAGCACAGTAATAATACAGAGAAGTCACTTAAGGCACAGGTGATGACTGTACTATAGCAGAGGGTTTCACCTAAGCCAGACCATCACTTATGTTTGTTTTCAGATCTTTTCTCTGTGTGTTAATCAAAAGAAATTATGTGAGCATTGTATTTCGAAACAGGAATGCTTCCTCAGATCTGTGTAGTTCCAAACTAAACAGGGATAGATAACAAAATTATCTCTATACATGAAAGACTGTTGAGTCTAAGATCGCCAGAAGATCACGTAGTCATTCGTCTGTACCTAAAATATGAGAGTAGTCCCCAAATGTACTCTTTTTACTTGTATGTAGAAGGCTTTGCCAGTCTTTATCTATTACCTGAAAATACCAACTCTGAACTGACAGCTGAGAATATGCCTTGGACTGGGAATAGAAGAACACAAGCTTAAACTACGAGTTTATTGTCATCCATGTACTTCAGATTACCTTTCATGAATCTTTATCTTCAGATTAGATGAGATTTGCCTGACTCTGAGATTTTTTGCTTCAGTCCATAGAGAAATGAAAAGACACAGGAAATCTCTGTTACCATTTTGTGTTGCTTGTACTCTGAAACCACCTCAAGGCCTGAATATATGAATATTTGCTCTGAAGTCGACATTAAATGTTCCTGTTGAAAGGTAAAATGTAGTGCACTGAAATATTCGCAGAGCACTGCCTAAACCACACCTTAGCTGTGAATTCAAAGGGAAGCAGGCCCTGAGCTCCTGAAGTGATGATAACGTGGAGCCATCGCGGGAGCGGGGAGAGCCGAGGCTGTGGGTAGGCAGGGGTGCAGTATTTTGGAGAATCACTAGATGGTGTTATGGCTGACACGAACCACCACTGTCAGTTCTGGTGAACCAAACGCAGGGTGCAAACCTTCATTCCCTGCCGTGGCAACTCTCCTTTCAGCAGCAGTATACATTACTGGCAGAACCTGCCTATCACAGCTTTTCTGACTACAGATTATTTCTTAGCTATAGTTATTGCCCCAGGCTAGATCTACAGTTTAAAAGCTAAGTCCAGGCTCTGAAGCCTTTCTTTTGGAGTGCTAGCAGAAGAAGAGGTTCCACCTGCTCCCATTCCAGGCTTTGTATCTTGAGAGATCCCAAATTCCCCTGAGATTCTAATCTGAAAGGTCTCCCCATTCCCATTTGTGAGTCCAGAGAGATGTGGCTCCAGAAAATGATCACAGAATCATAGAACTGTTTTGGCTGGAAGAGACCCTTAAGATCACCAAGTACAGTTCACCAACAAATCATGTCCTCAGTGCCACACCTTCACGTCTTTGAAATTGGACCCGGATGGTGATTCCACCACTTCCCTGGGCATCCTGTTCCAGTGCTTTACAAACCTTTCTGTGAAGAAATTTTTCCTAATATTCAACCTAAACCTCCACTGGCACAACTTGAAGCCATTTCCTCTTTTCCAATTGCTTGTTATTTGGGAGAACAGACTGACCCTCACCTTGCTACAACCTCCTTTTGGGAGTTGTAGACAAGGTGATAAGGTTCCCCCTGAGCCTCCTTGTCTCCCAGACTTGCCCTCCAGACCCTTCAGCAGCTCTGTTGCTCTTCTTTGGACATGCCCCAGCACCTCGGCGTCCTTCCCTAGCTGGCTCACTCACCAGCTGTGCCAGGGAGTTATCTTTCACACACTCTAAGAACCTCCTAGACTGTTTCTTCTCTGTTGTATTGTATTTCCAGCAGACATCTGGTAAATTGATGTCCCCCACAAGAACAAGTGGTAATGATTCTGAGACTTTTCCCAGCTGCTTATAGAATATTTCATCTGCCTCTCCATCCTGGTTGGGTGGTCTGTAACAGACTCTCACCATGGTATCTGCCTTGTTGGCCTTCCCCCTGATTCTTAGCCAGAAACATTCAACACTATCAACACCACCATTATTCTCAAACCAACTAAAACACTCCCTCTGTTCTTCTAACACATGGGCCCATCCTCAACTGCTCATTGCCAGCCCCTGGCTGCGTGTGGAGGAGCTGAATGTCTTCTCCACACAAGGCAAGCAGGTTTACCAGGGGCTGGCTATTTAAATCTGGAGTAATGACAGAGAAGGAGGTTATAGCTTTGCTCAGGGAGGTGATGAGGAGCTGCAGCAATGGGAAACTTCTCGAGGAGCTCTGGAGATGGCCTCCAGTAGCTGCCCCAGCAGCATGGGTGGCTGAGCAGCTCCTCGCTGGGGCTGCTGCCTGAGCTGCTGGTCCTGCGTGGCTCTGAAGCTGGGGCTGTGGTGCACATCCCGTGATTTACACAAGCTCCACCTTCTGCACAGTTCTGCTACTGCAAGAAGATGTTTCATATGTCCACCGTGCCCTGCACTTTGCTGTGAGGATTCATTATCTTACTGTTCAACAGCACCAAAGGCTTTGTTATTCGAAGCTGGTTGTGTCTGTTGTTTCTGCTGGGCAGAACTGTCCTTCTGCACTGCTGCAGAGATTGAAAAGAGGAATGCAATGTACTGATTTTTAAAAAGGTTTTTATGATATATTCCAATATACTTTAATAAAAGATACTACACCAGAAGACTATGGTTTGCTTTTCATTTCTTTCCCAAGACTGAGAACTTGCCACACTCTTCAATAACACAGAGATCAGTCTTCCTGCTTCTGCTGCAATAGTTCCAAAGTAAGTGGTTGGGTTTATTACTCGATCAAGAGGCAGGCTATGAAGTATGCTATGAGGAAACAAGGTTTCTGGCAATATATTTATAAATATGTTAAATACATCTTTAGAATGTTTTGGGGTTGTTTTTTTTCAAATTTTCACCATTGTTCCAAAATGTGCCTCCTTCACTGTTACTACAGAAATGCACGTGCTTGACTTGAGTATCTCATTGTGATCTTTCGTACAGAGACCTTCAGGAGCTTAAAGGAAGAAAAAAAAACCGTTACTCAAAATAACCTCATCTCATCTCAAACCATTTTCCTGTAGCCAGTCTGGGTGCAGCATGAGTGTTTTGCAGGTGCATTCTTGCTGACCTTGGATATAGCAAATAGGTGTAAATGACATTCAGGCCCCTCTGCTGCTGTCATTATGGGTTCTTTGTTATACTGCAGGAGTCACATTAGCATTACACTGAGAGTACAGTATTGCAGGTGGAAGAGAAAACTGAACCTCATGGATATTACAGTATAACAGCTTTGGCTCAGGCTCCTGAGGCATTGAGCCAAGTGATAACAAAATGTATGTTAAATTAAATACAAGAAAACCTCCTACATTAGCATTGAGGATTCGACTTACACTCCTAAAGAAAAAAATTCTAAGTTAAGTCTGTTTCTGTCTGAGTTTGGAATTAAAGCAATACAATTTAAAGTTTCCAAAAATGGACAATTGTTTAGCTTGGGTTTTGAGTTGTGAGTTTGTTGTTTTGTTTTAGTTGTTTGGGGTTTTTTTAATTCTGCTATCGAAAGTTTGTAAACAACATATTCTGCATTTTGGTTTTAAACCTTGCTTTATTTGATTATAGTATTTTTTTTCAGACAGGAAAAGTCAAGGGCCCAACTCATGATAGCTGTCATCAAATTCAGTGCACTTTGAAGCCGGCCCCGACAACCCAGGAATATAAGTGAAACAAAATTTTGCCAAGTGCATGATAAGAGGACATGCTGGAAGATGGATTCCAAAAAAACCTTTTCACAGCACTCAGGCTGCACTGATTTCCAGCATTGCATGGATCCACTGCAGGGTCACATTTCTTACATTAAGAAGTACAATATATAGTCTCACTTAGCCATGTAATTAATCTGTAAACTCTAAAAAAAAAAGAGCTTATGCATTAAAGTCCAGAGAGTGCAAATTATTAAGCATAAATAAGTTCCCCTGAAAGGAATGGAAGGACTTACTGAAGCAAACCACACAGTATCTAGGTTTGGTGTGGAAGTGAGCTGCTTATTTGACCTATCACTCCTTTTTAACCACAGTCACACGCACATAGCACAAGTAAGCTGGATAGCAGGATTTGACTTGGAGTATAAAGAAGGACTGCTAAGAAGTCCCTCCTCTCCTTCAAACGACAGGACAAAATAAATGCCAAAAGCCATGTAGTAATTTCTTCTCTTGCTGGTAAGGAAGGAGAAAGACCTTAAGTTATTCTTCATCTACGAGAATGGAAAAAATAAAGCAGGATGTGATCAAATTATAATTCTAAAGCTGATTTTAAATAAAAATATTCTTAGCTTCTTTTTTTAATTAATTACCAGTTCTGTGAACCATAACATGTCACAGAAATGAGCCAGACATGAGGTTGCTTATAATTAAACCTATAAAGAAACATTGAAATAACGTCCAGTTCACTGAAAGTTAATAAAAATGAACACAGAATGCATGTACTGACAACAAAGACTGTGAACATGCTGGAAAGATACAAGGCAGGAGTCAAAAAGGACTCTGGAAAACCTGCAGCCTACAGACAGCCTGAGTGGTCCTGCACGTAGTGAAATGCTTACCTATCGACCTCTCTTATGTGAATTTATGTTTATGAAACTTATGGGGAATGAGCTTAGCTTAAATTGAAATTGTTACATCCACCAGACAAAAGTACTCTTGGGGTTTCCTTTGTTTACTTCTTATTAATTGAATTGTATGTAGAAATAAACAGGTTGGCATTTATTAAAAAAAATCAGATAGGGATTAAGAGAAAGACAGATGAATTTCAAAACAAAATCAGTTTCTTATTGATATCAATTAACGTAATTCATCCCAACATTGTATACATCTTAGAAGTAGTGAAATACATAAAGGAAATGAAGAGTTCTCTCTCAATATTTTTACTGTTTAATTTGCTTTTTGCCGACTGTCACAAACTCTCAAAGATGACAAAAAAACCCAGTTCTTCCAAACCAACACTGTTTTAATTGGGACCAACCAGCAGCCAATAAAACGAAAACCAATAAACAGGTCAACTTCTATCCAGCCCTGTGGACATTCCTGGTTTTGTCTAAAAACCCCAAACCTCCAGTTGTTCTGTTAAAAAAACAAGGCTGACAAGTTATGAAAAAAGATTGATGAAGTGGTGAGAGTATGAAAAACACTCTTTCTCCTTGCAATAGGAAGTTTCAGAAAGACTATTGTGAAATAAAAAGGCAGCAGGTCTTTTTCATCTGTTATGCAGAATGAGGGGCAGAACCAAGGGCCCAAGGTTGAAGCCATCCTGATGCTACCTCAGGTTCATTGTCTATGGTCACACCTCCATGCAGAAAGTCCATGGTCAATCCATGGGGTTTTCCCCATTTCTTTTTAACCTCCAAGTGGATCAGAGGTGCACTCTGACAGAAGCACCCCGGCAGCATGTGGTCCAAATCCACATTGAAGGTCAGGTTGCATTGACATTTCACAATCAACAAAAGCTTCTATCTCCAAGGGAAGTGATGGAAAAGTCTGGAAAAGAGAAGGCTCCAGGGAGACCTTATTGTGGCCTTCCAGTATCTTAAGGGGGCTACAAGAAAGCTGGAGAGGGACTTTTTAGGCAGTGACAGGACTGGAGGGAATGTATTAAAAGTAGCAATAGATCTATTCAGGTCAGACATTAGGAAGAATTTCTTCACCATCAGGGTGGTGAGACACTGGAACAGGTTGCTCAGAGAGGTGGTGGAAGCTCCATCCTTGGAGGTTTTTAAGACCAGGCTGGATGGGGCTCTGAGCAACTTGATCTAGTGGGAGGTGTTCTGCCACTGGCAGAGGGGCTTGGAACTGGATGATCTTTAAGGTCCCTTCCAACCCTGACAATTCTATGATTCTGTGATGGGGTTCTTAGGTGTAGTCATGTTCCTAGAGCATCCTGGTCATGGTCTTCTGACATGGGCATGCTTTAGATGCTTTTCTGCATTTACTGTTCCTGTGCCACAGCAGCTGCTGTCCGTGTTCATGCCCATCAGTGTGTGGGGCAAGTCCATCCGCTGCGTGTTGAGTCACCGCATTAATCAGAGGTTTTGTGCCTCTTATCTCCTCCTGGCAAGGAGGCTGGAAACACACTTGGTGTCCTTGAAACTGGGATCTAAGATGTGAACAGGATGTCATGCTGCTCATACTCTTAATACCCCCATGCATAAGTCTCTTCATAGCATCTGCTGCATATGAAGAATCCCTTTTCACCCATTTGCTTACAGTGAGACAGCACTGATGTCTCACTGAGGTAATTTCTCCTCAACCAGATGAGATGCACTGCTTGGCTGAAGGAAGCATCTTGGCTGCCAGCTGATTGACAGGTAGCATGACCTACAAAATCCCAAATAGGCCTTTCCTGTGCTCATATCCTCCTCTCTCCCTCTGTGAGTCCAAAGCAATGAACTAGTTTAGGCAGGCGGTTAAGAAAAGCTTCTGATCTTGAGCAGATATTTTTTCTAGGTATCCAGAGTTCTTTTATACAGTGGTTGTTTAATCATTTATTCAAAATAAGGGACAGGCATTTCCAAAAATGAACCAAGGGCATCACTGAATGTAAAGCACATACACAGACTCTTGCTCTGAACAGGCAGAGTAGGATGCAAGCTTACTCCAAAAAGTAAAGGACCCCCAGCCTCTGTGGAGCTGCTGGGCAACTGGGTTTGAGGTGTCTCTCAGCTATTGTACATAATCTGCAGTGGGGAGCTCAGAACACAAATAGGTGGTTTTGCACAGGCAGAGCAACATCAGCGTGAAGACTCCCATTCCTCTTCCCACTGGCTCAGATGCTTCCCCAACCAACACATCCTTAATTAAAGAGGCTCTGAGTAGTTTTGACTACAAGCTTTGGACTGGCCAGGAGGCCATTCAGCTGAGTCACATCTCTAGGCTTGCTCACCGTGCTCAGCAGTCACTCTTGTAGAGTATAACATGCCAAGTGCAATCATTTTAACTAGCCACTCCTATGTAGAGGGTGTTTCCTGCCTATTATGGAGAATGTAAAATCCTGCATATCTGCAGAGCAACTCAAGGCTGTTTTGCAGCAAAGGTAAGGGAAAGACTGTGGTTATAACCCAGATACAAAGTAAGAGCTGATCTCTGCAGCCTCAGGTGCTTACGGGCTGTCGGTGAGGTGCACCACCCAAGCTCAGTCTCTTCTGCCATACCCTTGCCTGGCTGTCAGCCACGTTCAATAAAGAACACCGGAGCACGCACGCATATCCCGCCTTCGGTCATGCCCTTACAGCTTCATGTGCAGCTACAGCCCATTGCATGGCTAGCAAACGCTGCAGCTTGTAAATCAGCAGCTTTTTTATATACCTGTTGGCTGTCCACAACTTCTCGGAGCCTCGCAGCCCCGCATGGTGGGATCAGTCAGCTGGGGAGCTCCCCCCTACTGTGTAGTACCCAGCGGAGTCGAAGAAATGTCAGCTCTGCAGAATGACCTGGTAGGACAAAATCACTCACTTTTGGCACAGGCAGATTTTGGGGTGAAGGCCTGACTGATTTGCTTTGCACAAACCCAAGCAGAATCTAATGTCTTTGTAACTCCCCTGCGTGTGTTTAGGTCTAATGAAAGTTAAACTGGCAATTCAGCAAAGGTAAAATGCATCCACGTGCAGGGGAGTCGTATGAGGCCGTGTGTCTTATGTGCCAGAAAATGGCTTCAGTGAGACACAGAAGCATACTGGCCTTTTCCAAGCACTCTGCCCAGGGAGGAATTCCTCCCTCAGTGCACAACAGCTCTCCAGTAAGACAAACTTTCCAGAAATAGCTTGCATGACTGATGTATCACATGGTGCATCACGTACTCCATTTCCCCCCCAGGTAACCTGCCTGAACAAAGACTCACTTTTGTCCTCAAGTTCTTTTGCCTCCTTGTGTGACTTGTATCGCTCATTCCTCAGCAACGCTCTCCAGGCTGGAGAGACGCCGTGAAGCCTTGCTAAATTGTGCAACGTTGTCAAAGAAATTTATGGTACAGTATTTTGTTTTTGAAGGCTGCCCCTCCCGCTTTCTGGTTTAGCAAAGAATTTGCTCTGGCCGAGGTCGTGTGAATTTCAGCAGTGGCAATACCTGATGGACAGTCTACCTCAACATGCCCCAGAGATGTATTGTCTTTCAAAATACATGACAACAATGTATTAAACCCATACTCAGCCCACAGCATTTTAATTCCAGGTTTGACTAAGTTTGCACGCTAGACAGATAAAACTTTGGTAGCGCTCCAGGAAAAAACCCTAATCTGTAAGTTAGAATAAAAGCATGAATCCATGTCCATCACTTGCACAGGTTTATACACAGATAGGAGTGTGGCAAAACTGGAGGAACTCAAGCAAACCTGACGTGGAGAAGAAATGACTGGCTATGTTGACAATGAGGGATAATCGCGCAGAGATTACAAAAGGAAGCCTCAGAACTAGTGACATAATTTGAATGAGAAATGTCTCGGGAAAACTTAAATGTCATTGCTGTTCAGGCTGTCAACAGCAATACTGTCATTTAGGTGAATGCTCCATTACTTTATTACAAGCCTTTAATCACTGCTCTTGCATTCTAAAGATGTTTTATTCCTTGAAGCTCGATGATAAAATGACCCATTATTTATTAAAGGTAGGATGGCAGCATAATCTCACGCTAATCCAAAGAAATCTTAATATTGCAATACATTCCTGGAGCTAATACTGGACAGCCATGCACAGTGCTTCAGTAACATGTCTGGTTTGTTTTCTGGTGTGTCTGTTTGCATTTGTCTCATCTTTAAACAAGTATGAAGTTCAGCCTTACTCTATTCACCAAGGGCACGACAGTGTGTTTCTAAAGACTGTGTCAAACTGACTGGAAACCAATGAGGATTTGTTCCAGTAATCTACCAGGATTCATGTTAGGATCCCTACCCTTCAGAAGACAGACTTTTTGGAAGGATTGGAATCAGTATGTTTTCCAAGAGGAGGCTTTGTACCTTGACAAGTGTGCCTTAAAGAGGGATGACACCAGGAGCTTTCCAACACAGGCTTCCTTAAGGACATTAATTCATGAGCCTGTTTTATAACTGACAGCTGAACTATGGACTTTGGGGTTTTTTGCACCTTATGTGAGATTATGGCCCTGAACCCCCAGACAACGCCGTGGAAAAAAACTGGAAAATGCAGTTATACCTCACTCCCATCACACGACTTGTCTGTTCTTGACCCCAAGTTCACATTCAACTTAACTAAGAAAATGAAACAGATACAAAACAAGAGAAATGGGCCTGGGGGAGGGGAGTAATAATGGCCACATACTGTAATACAGAGAAGAACTGGAGCAAAGTATTAACACATGAAAACCACAATTCAAGGCAGGAATAAATCAAATGGGCTGCAAGGACTGCAGTGTATCCAAGGTACTTTCTGTGAGGTGGAGAAAATGAGGCCATCCAGGGATTTGCAGAAGGGACAGCTGTCAGCCCTGAAAAAAGAAGTTCCTATTGAACAGGTAACAAATATCACCCTCTGATCTAATTTTCTTACTTTGCAGTTTTTTCTTGACCTGCTGTAATTTCGCAATGTGCTCTACAACTCTGTAGCTCGTCTGTTGCTTGATACAAAGTGACTCATCAAATGATGCACTTTTACTGCTCTGTTTACACTACTGCAACAGCCTTATCTGCAGTACAAGAGTTCACTGCAGCAGCTGAATATATAAAAAAAGACAGGCCAAGCTACCAAAAATAGAAATATATTCTCATCTTAGGGGTCCATAACAGAACTTGCACAGTGATTGAAGTCCTTAAGGTGTTTTCCATCCAAAGGACTAAGAATTCCACCCTTGTCAGATTTACACACATGCAAGATCGCATGCAAGACTGCGTCTGGCTTCAAGAAGCTTCAGCATGAAACACAGGATTCAGGGTGAAAAGAGGAAGGATGTCAGGAAGAAAAGAACTTGCATTTGATCATAAAACTACATTTGCATATACCATACAGAGAGGAAGTGGTAAAGTGGCAAGAGGAACTGCACAGAAACTATAGAAAGAGTTGACACAAGCTGATTTAAAGAACATAATTAAGTTCCTCCAAAGTTTGATCCCTTCCTTTAACTTGCCTTTTTCCTTCACCTTAAACAAGGTTCTTGATCCATCATAAATGCTTGAAACTTCTTTCAACTCGATGCTTTAAAAAGGAAGAGGTTAACGCCACATCAGGAGTCAAGGAGTAGCTGTGGGGAGGTCTGTGCAAGCTTTACATGCATAGCTCTCCTGCAGCACCTCTGCCTTACCTATAACACTCTCCTGCTAAGTTTAGGGGGTTGATAGTGTAAGTCAAGTAGAAGGAAGTTAAACCACAAGATGCTTTTGTGATGCAAAGAAATTTCCCTTGGAGACTGTATTTCAGTGATAATTCAAATGCTATTTAAGATTATTTGAGCATAATTCCTGAGTGTAGCTCTGCCCTGTATATCTCAGGCAGGGTTGTTCAGTGCTCAGTACGAGGCAGTCATTTCAAATGTGCATGAGCAGGAGTAGGAACAGAATTAAGCTGTTAATAGGAAGCATTTGTTATTGCCTAATTGCATAAAATATATCAGTATTTAGGAAAGCAAATTATAAATGTAACTGACAGTCATGGAGTTGTTCAAGGTTGAACACAGTCCTGGAGTCAAAGATGAAATAGCCTTTGCCTGCCATGATCCATCATCATGAACCCGCGGGTATAATGGCAGCCAAGGAGATTTTGGCCAAGGAGAGAATTCATAACGTACGACAACTCAGTGGATTTCCAGCTATTTTAAACGTCTTGTTTCTTTAAATATAGACCATCTATATGAGTATCTACTCATTGTTCCATAAGGGTCAATTATTAGCCTTTTGCAATTATTCTTCAGCCTCTGGGGCTCAATGATGCCTTTTTTCTTCCACATTTTGAGCGCAGTTTTCAAGTGTTCAGGTACAGAGAAGCCCTCTGTAGTGAACAGCCACACGACTTTATTTTGCTCCCAAAGCTGACATAGCTGCATGAAGGAAGCAGGCTAACAAATGCAGGTTTTGCAGACAGTGGTCTGTAATAATGGGACAGGGTATTGTAATTTGACCAGTATGTTTTTTACAAAAAATCATAATTGCTATTGATATAAAAATAGACTAGAATCTATTTGATCTTGAGAGAAATAAGTGGCTCCTAAGGTCACTGGCTCCTGAAAGCAGCAGTACTGTTGCTTGCTTGAAAAACTGTTGTAGCCACTCTCCATGAAATGAGTAGCTTGCTATTTGTTTATTTGCATGAAGGACTTCTCTTAAAATGTCAAGATAGATAAAGGAGAGTAATAAAAATTACAGTGGAGATGAAAAGAATTGATATTTAAAGTTATTCTAAAATACCTCAAAGATAAAACTCAGCAGAGGTCACACAAATGATACCTTATGAAGTAGTAAATCATTTTCATCAACACAAATGAAAGCCAACCAAGTGCTTGTGGGTTAGCATAATTTCAAAACACCCAACTATAAAAACAGGGTACAAACCAGGTATACTGGAATAAGGTGTATTAGGACAGCTGTTATAAAACCAAAATAGTTCTGAAGGTATGAAAGTATTACTGCGGTCTTTAGTCTAAGCTCACTACTTTGTAGCTGAACATTATTGGTTGTTAAAGCATTATGTGTCACTTACATAAAAAAAAGATCATCACCCAAGACAAAACTGTCAAGCCTAGAAGGTTACTGCTATGGCTGCTGTGGAAGAAGGAGTTTCTAGGAGTCCCTTAACAGTGTGATTAGAGGACCCAGATTTAACATGACCACCACAGGCAGCAAAACGCAGTTGAGGCCTCTTCCCGTGTCCTTCTACAAGCTGAAGAGGTGATGAGCCATGTGTGCTTTCAATGTTGTTAAGACTATCAGATCATACTCCCGAGGGAAAAAAAGTCAAAGCAAAGATGAATCTAAGTCACTGGCAAAATATGATGTGGGAAATGAGCTAGAGACATTCTCCAGAAGCTCAGCTTTCACAAAATCTGCACAGGCATGAACATCTTCTCAGATATTCACACTGACTGTGGGGGGCAGAGTTTTTCCCCTCTCCTCCCATGGCAGCCTGAAAATATTGGTCTATATGGAACAAATAGGTCATTATATTGTGCATGAAAGAAATCCAGCACTGTCTGGTAGGTTTGATCATTTCATACTTTTGTGATGTTTGGAGAAGTTATGCCATAAATTCCCATTTTACTGTCACCCCAGGCAGTGTCTCTTCCATTTATGGACTGAGTCACTTCAAAGCAAACTACTGTGTAAAAGCCTAATGAAAGCAGTAAAACTCATTTGGATGCTTTCTTGATGTACGGTGGGCTCTGACCTAAGTTCCACAATCAACATAAAGAAAAACATCAGTCCCGTGTCTGCTTTTTTATTGCATATTAAACCTCAACAACCAAAAACATAATCAGAAATAGAAGCAATGATCAATGCTGCTATGTGTCTCTGACACTAATGGAAAACTAGAAGCCACAGATTGATTCATTTGGGAAGAAGAAAAGAAAGAAATAAAGAAATATTCTTCTCAGTCATTCAAGTAAAATCACTTTTTGCAATATCCTAAAAAGTTGATATTTAGAGGCCATTGCATAGAGTGGAAAAATATTCATTGCTCACAGTGAAATCCATTCTGACATTGATGTTAAATTACTCACAGTGAATTAAAGGATCAAAGTCCTGAGGAAGTGAAAATAAGTTCTCTTTAAAATTATGGATTTTACTAAATCATGCTGAAATAATTCAACTTCAACCCCTTTGCAAGTCAAGAAACAGGACAGGGGCAAAAGCTCCCTTTTACAGACATTTGTTCTCTAATATGAAATTAGTTTTCATTCACCTTAATTTGTTCTGTTTGCTGAGAATTACTGGAGCTATCAAAGCTCAGGCTTGAATTTTCAGATCAAACTACTTTCTCATTAATTTATCAGTATATTAATCTCACATACCAGTGACATCTTCCTGTACCAACATCTCCATATCTTCAAGTTGAGAAAGTAAATGGGGAAGCAAATTACTTCAATGAAGTTTTTGATTCAAACACTCCAGAGAAGTTTCTTTATATCTTAGGACTCCTTGGCAGTGATGGATCTTGAGAGAGCAGTTTCTAGTGCCCCCCATAACTATGAGGTGATCACTCACAGCTCCCTCAGGAAAGCTTTCCTTAGCATTTGTCTCCTCACCCTCCAATTCATTAGGACTTCTCCAGCTAGATGTGTATCAGGAAACAAATGCACACACCACCTACAGTCATGATTTGCTGAGGAATAGCTATCAAAAATAACTGAGCAATTGCAGACACAGTGCAGGTCGTATTTCTTGATTCACTGATGCCCCAGTGCAAAATGGAACATCTCACAAGAATCCAGAAGAGAAGAAAAGAAAAAGAAGTCCTAAGGAAACAAAAAAAAAAGCTGCAGGATTCTTTTCTTTAGTGCAATCCATTCATATAAAATCTGCTTCCCAGATAATGATAACATTAGAAATGTTTTTCAAAGGCAATAGAATACAAGGCATAGTCTCCTTCTGAAACAGAAATTGTAGACATCCCAAAATGAGGAGCATTTGAAAGTTATGCCAACAAAGAGTGACTCCTAATGACCTTAGCTATTTTGTTTGCCCTAAATAATTTTGGATAAGCCTTTTACTGTCACAAACAAGCCATTTGCTGTGCTTGCTCAAGAAGCTGACAGAGATGGTCAAGGACTCTTTATGAATCAAGAAAGCTCACTTCCGACACCAGAGCAGGAGAGCGGAGATGGTGGTGAGCTCCTGCTTCAGCACAAGGTAGGCAGGCCAGCCCTGAACAGCTTTTGATTCCAAGAGACAAATTATCAGATAACAACTGGGATGGGAGACCCACAGAGACACTCTGTCTATTAATTCATAGGATCTTTAGATGGTATGATCTAAAATAAGTGCTGTTACCACATATGCCTCAACATCAAACCACTCTCACAGAGGGAGATGACAGAAATGTAAAGTTAAACTCATGAATTCCCAGCAAAGCAAAGCTAAAGAGCATGATAAAAACATTACAGAAAAAAAGAAATCTGATCTCAAAATGAACATGAATAAAACCAGCATCACATGTGTCAAATCAAAAGATTTTATTATTGTACTATGCTACTGGAGAAAACAGATGACTTTGCAATACCTATGGGAACAGATAAGCATTAATGACAGCATGGGAAAGATGAAAGAGATTAACTAGCTATTCTGGCAATGTGTCCTTCCTGCCTTGACCTACAGTCCAATGCAATGCAACTTATTTTTTACATAAAATACTTAACATGTCTCATAAAATGCTTTATAGGGAGAGTCAGCCAAGGTGGAGGAAGACTACAAAGAAATGCAGTCCCCAGAGAAAGTCGTAAGTAACTGTGGTAAAAGTTTGCACAATTTCCTTCTTGTCCCTTCTCTGTGCGCACTTCCTATTCAACCTGCACATTTCTCTTCATTTTCTACCCTTCTGTATCTGCTTTCGTACTTTAATGGCACAAGCTAATGTGAGATGACACATATTTATGACTGTAATTTACTTTTCACACAGAACTTATTCTTCTGGTTGCTGCTGAGTTGACTTTAGAGAAGAAAGAAGATCACACCCCCCACTCCTGGTAACCTCCCACTTTTTGTGTGACCCTGATAAAGACAATGTTTAAAGATTCTTAAAATAAAGGGAGATTTCTCCATTATTCTGCAAGTGGAAGTATTACAACCAATTTCCTTTGGTATGTCTTCTCAAATCGGGACTCAGCAAATAGCTGTACCTGTTTACTCCTTGACTGAGCCTACATTTCAAATGCATAAACTGTACCTCAGCAGCTAACAGGACGTCCTCACGGCAGCAAAACAAATGCAGAAGACTGACCAGGAACCAAAGATAATTCTCTACTTCAGCGCTGCCTATTTTGCTAATCCTGTCTGCCTACCTTCCTTGTATTGAGTGGGGCAGGATAGCCTTCTGGGTGGGACAGGATGTGTCCAAGAATTATAAACTTTGGCTAGCTGTCTAATTAGTCAGGTAATCGGTCATCTAGGAGCATTGATTGGGGGAACTGAGTCACAGCCAAACTTCCAGACTGGGTTGCAGAGCACTGATTATTATACTGTAAACAAGAACTGAGCACCACGTATGTAACAATACCAGAGTCTTAAATGCATTCCTTTGCTTACGGATCAGAGTTTTTTTCAAGGATTGTTTTCTGAAGAAAAAAATGACCACCAACCACTTTGCAATGTCTACTAGAGAAAAGAATACCGCATAATATGAGATTTCATGAGTTCTGAGTTGTTTCATTGGAAAATAAAACCTTTCTTCAGCCACAAAGGAGAATGAAGTATTTATATTTAATAGAGTTTAAGTGGTAGTGGAGAAATACTGTGTCTTAAATTGAGGCTTCAGCTCCTAATTGGCCTTCTCAAACTGTATGAGACCATTTATATGCTGAAGAAAGTCACTGCAGTACCTAGCCATCTGTATAACCCTCCATCTCTATTCTGTTTGGGTGAATTATAATGGAGATTTACAGGAATCTGTGGTCTGCAGAATATCTTTGTTTAAAATATAATTGCCATGCATCAGCAGGAGTTCTCCTCTGAAAAGGCCTGAACAGCCGCTACGGATAAACGTTCTGGGTGGCACTTTTTTTTCCACCTGACAAATTATTGTCCTCCTTGGTTGTAGGAAATAGGACAGAGCAGGGCAGACCAGAGAGTCTTTTGTGAGGTTACAGAAATTAGCTAGCCAGTTCAGTTCTCTACCAGATAGCTATTGTAAACTAAAAGTGTGAAATCTTTCATAACATGTTTTGGGTGACAAGATACATGTAAAATAAGATTTATACTGACAGTGATACAATGTTTTATAAGACTGCTGGGAAAATACTGCTTAATCAATAACACTATCTCATTTGATCACAACATTCCATACTTTTTAGTGCAAGAATAATAATAGAGAGCTCCCCACAAGGTGTCTGAAAAGGAAGAAGTTTGTTAAACAGGTCAGCCTTGAGTTCTGCTGCACTTTCTGAACACAGATTTCCTTCCTAGTGCTTCTCAGATGGTAGTTGTCTGAAAAGGAGGTGTATGTACTGTGTATGTGACTGTAAAGAACAGCAATATTCTCACATGGTGTGTATATATGCATATGTGTATGCATATATGTATGTCTATACGTATGTCTAAGCAGTAAAATAACATGATTTCTCCTCCCCCTTATGAATTTTTATATACTAATTTTTGTGATGGGCTCAGTGGAAGCAAACGCTTCTAGTGCAGAGCTTCAGGTAGACTTGTTTTTAACAAGCTTTCTTGTTCACAGGGGTTTGTTTGAAGTATCTCATTTGACTAAGAAATTGCTTCAGGAATGGAAGGTCACACTGATTTTTCTTTCTTACTTGCTAGTCACATGCTACTTTACCGTAGTAACAAGGTTAAGGCACTGGAATCAAATATAAGAGCAGAATGTTCTCTACTTTAGGAAAAATAAAGATTCTTTCAGATTTGCTATATGCACTGTCAGGGCTTGCAGACCAACATTCTTTGCCATGACATCTGATCCTAGAGCATAAATTCATGTATTTGTCAGTGTCGCCCTGCAAAAGACATATTCAGCTTGAACACTAAAATGCACTGGAGAATGAAGAGTAGATTGATTAAGAGTCTCAAGACAGCCTTCACATGATGCATAACTCCTACAAAACAAGAAGGTTGTAGGTCTTTTAAGCCTGTACTAAATCACATACAAATACAAGATGATGAGCACACTAAAGAGGTTAGATATTCACTTTTTAGACACCCTTGAGCACATGGTAGTGAAGTATTTCACTACCTAAAGAAAGGACTGGTGATCAAGCTGTGATTTACAAAGAGAGTAACTTAAAATTTTCACTCACTGCTTTGAGGTGAAAAATCATGACCTTGTGCCCAAAGAACAGTTTGGGAATATTTAAACAAATTTACAACAAAATGATACTTATTTTTTGCCTTGAGTTTTGTGACTGTCTTTATAATTTTGCCAGGGGTTGTTAATATTTTGTGATCCTGACAATGAAGGATGCTCAGTATTTCCTCCACTGGTGCTCCAGGGAGCCAAAGCACAGACCTGGGATGGGATGCGAATGCCTGAGCACATACATTTATTGCTATTTTAAATGCCCAGCAAGATGCTTCATTGAATGGGTCACCTACAGGTCTTTTGTCACATCTGCCAGCTCTACACAGACACTTCAAACACAGAGGGTGTAGAAAACAACAAGTGACTGTGTTAGGAGGCTCCCAAGTAATCCTCTGGGTCACTTGAAAGCTCACTTCTAGAAGTACCATTTTTCTTTTTAAAGCACCTATGCACATATTTCCATGAAAGAACAGAGGCAGAAAGAACAGACTAAAACTAAAAACAAGTTGCAAAGTTTTGACCCTCAAAATTTTAATGCATGGCAAGCCTGCCCCAGACCAATGCCACCTCTCCAATGCAGAAAATGGGATGATGATATAATTTGGATGAAAATTACCCTGCTTTTTCATTTTAGATAAATTCTTAAATAGAATAGTATTGTGGAAGCAAAAACCTGGCTAAAGAGAGTGCTTGGGTACATAAGTAATCCCCCTACAGAGAAATAGGACTGCTTGTGTGTTCCAAGATAAGCTTATTCTTAAATGCTACATTAAGCTGAAGCCAAAGAAAATCAGTATAGAACAGAGACAAGACAGGCATGTTACTGGAAATGTAGAGTAAGAGGGGAAACCAGCGCAAGAAGGTGAAAGCAAGAAATTGCAGTCAACCAGCAGGGGAAGAAAGAACCTGAAACTATTTTATGGGAAAGAAAAATTGAGATCTTTTTAGTTAATTCTCAGTGTTTATTGTTGGGGGTGAATGTTCAGATAGAGAAAGTTTAAAGCAAACAGAAAGTAGCATTTGCTGAAGACAAATTTTGCACTAAGCTTTGTCAGGTTTTCTTTGAGGTATTTCATCACATGGGTTACATTCATCTCATCAATGAGTTGCAGTGCCACGGGATCTGTGGAGTCCAAATAAAACAAGATATCTCAAATCAACTGATAAACAAGAAACTGAGATGCCCTGCCAGAGGAAAAAAATAAATTTAAATTCACCAAAGTGTGAGTACTGAGGCAATTTATACATTTTTAGTAAATACACGTGTGAATTGCAAGCTGCTATGTTCACCTCACAAAAAGAAAACTGTATGGATTTGTCAAGTATCATTTCACAGCAACACTTCCTGCAGCTCACAGTTACTGCTACGCATGTAGTCTGCTTTGGGTATTACGGTAGAACCCGCGTGCTCCTCGGAGGAGCCTGACACGAGGGTAAACTCTGCTGCCTTGGCCCTTGTTTTTACAATCAGGGAGCTGAATCATACAAAGGCGGGGTGTACTCACATGTACTTCAGTGGTAATGCTATGTTCAGAAATTCCTGCCTCCTTTTCCAGCTGACTTCCCCTCCACCCCTGCAGTTACCCACCTATCAATTGTTCCTTACAAGCAAGCTCCTTGTAAGGCTGCTTTCTAAATCACACATACTAAATGATGCCTTTAACATTCATAAACTACACAGAGGACAGGCAGCAAAGCCAGAGATGGAATACTGTATGGAAAAGAAAATTCAGATTAAAAAATGCACCATATAGTCATGGTATATCATTCAACCAGCTGGGCTAAATGTCAAAGTGACTGACACTTAACTCATGCAGAACTCCCACAGATTGGAATAAGAGCGGTGCATAAATAGTGACTTCAGGATCAAGTCTGTTCCCGGGAGCTACTGAACACTTCACTTCTAGCTCAGTCCTGGAATACACTCTTCAGCATCCAAGAATCTGCCCCAAATCCTAGCCGTGTTTGCACAGCACCAAAGACTGTAAAATACATGCTTTAGCCCATTACTGAACAAACCCTTTGGTTTGCTTTTTGTATTAAAATACATGTATGTGTAAAGTAGCTTTAAGGATAATTCAACTGATAGAGGACAACAAACAGAAATCCCTTGTAGTTTTCTGTAATGCAGAAAGAAAACATGCCAGTAATATGGTCACCAAGAGGCTGAAAAACTGTTGGCCAGAGATTGATTGCACTGTTTCTAGCCCTTTAATGCCCCTAAATCTGCTTCTCTGACTAACAAAGCTTCTGCTACTAAACTAATAATTAGACACATTAGCACCTTAAAGATGATGAAATATTTGGGTGCTACGCAGTCCACATGAAGGCCATATGGAGATATTTGTCTCAAGGAACTCAACTTAATGCAACTCAATAATTTGAAACCTCTCCATGCTGTTTCCAGAAGGACCTTCATATAATATTTTTGACTTCTGCAAAAGTAGAAGAGACTTTTGCACAATTTTTGTCATTGTGAGAGTTTCTCTTCTAATTTTTAAGACCAGAAACATCAATAAAATAATAAGCATTGTTCTTCTATTTAAAGCTAAAGCAGCTTGCATTTCATGGATAGGCATCAACAGATTTCAGCTCTTTCTGAAGTGGGTTCCATTGCCTGCAGTATGAACCCTTGTATTGTGCCATGGGAAGTGAGGAAATACAAAGATAGAGAAGGGAAAGTTTTGCTTTCCACCATTAGCTCTGCTCAGTGTGACTTGCACCTCTGCCACTGTATTTAGATGGAACCTGTATCTACCCCAGAATAAACTGAACTACCACATATGATTCAGAGCAGAAGGCAATGATTTTAGTAGAACCCTTTCTCCTTATCTTCTGTGAGTGATGGAGAAAGTCAAGTTTCTCTTGTAAACTGCAGTTACGCAGCTTTAGCATCTTGCCAGTGCACCAGCATGTTCATCACTGCCAGCTCCAGTGGAGCACACAGCCTCAGCAGAGCAAAGCACGGGGCTGTGTTTAACAGGTAAATGTAATTCTCTGGTCCGTTGGTTCAACAAATGAAGGAGTGTTCATTGGTAGAAAAATAATCTGGTTTTGTCAGAAATATCTATAGTCTGTCTCTGCAAAACCTGCACCATTATCACATAACCCAGATCTTTTCTCTTTTAATAGATTCATCTCTTCCTGTAACTTTTTTGGATAACACTTCCCTGCATATGTAGTGTCAGCCAACTGTACATTTTTTTAGAATCTCAGAGTATAAGCAAATGTTTCGCTTTTCTTATGAACCTGGATTCTTACTTTCTTCATAAGAGGTACAGCCTACAAAGGATTTTCTGCTGTTTTTCACAATTACTCCTTGTCTTAGGTGCTCTTTGTAAACACTCTGACAGCAGCTCTCACTTCACACCTGGGTGTTTCGGGAGCAGCAACCTTCCAGCTCACTCTGTCTTCAGCAGAATAAAAATGTAGAGTCAGTTTTCATGACCTCACACAGAATTTCACGTAGTACTCCTCAGAAGGAATTCATCAGCTTTTGGGCTTCTCCACAGCTAACCCTGCTTCAAAGCAACTTCACCTCTGATGCCCCTTGCAGGTTTCAGCCATATTCACAAACTGCAGCTACCACAGTCTGGGTTTCCCCAGCCCCGTCAGAGTGCTGGCAGGCAGGATGGCAGCCAGTGAGTACCGATGCTGCCTCAAATCCTTCACCTTTCTCATCTCTTCTGGGTGCCACCTTTTTGCTAAGATTTTCAAGACTTACTGGCATGGCAGCACTGTCAGCAGACATCTTGTCTGCTTCCAGGTTTTGTCTGTCGTCGCTGTTTCTCAGTGTGTCCATCATTTTTCTGCTAACTTTGGGATACTGAGAGGTTTTTTTTGCCTCTGTGTTGCCCTTTTCTACATGATAAGCATGATTTGTGGTGGAGACTAAAAGGTTGGTGGGCTGTGCTGTCTGTCTGTCCATAGAGCAGGTCTAGGAGGGACCACAGCTGGCTGTGCATTTGCTTCCCACAGCAGAGCTGGCCCTGGGCCCAGGTTCTGCTATAGCTGCAGCACCTTGCTATACAGGAACTTTTGTTTCTTCTGAGGATGTTTTATGACTAACTCAAAATCAAAGAGACAGTAAATTAACATTTTAAAATGTATACTGAAACAGAGAGGGAAAAAAAAGATATTTCTTTCTGTATTAGCATCTGTTTCCTTCAAAAACAAAGAAATGGAACTTCATGCAAAGATGAAAATATTTTGTTTTAATTTGAATAAACATTTTCTTCTCTGTATGTCTCTTTAAGAAAATAATCATTATTGTAATCAACATATGCAGCCCTCAGTTCAAA
Organism: Chloroceryle aenea; assembly: GCA_013399075.1. NCBI lineage: Eukaryota > Metazoa > Chordata > Aves > Coraciiformes > Cerylidae > Chloroceryle > Chloroceryle aenea. Next base: position 97,477 of record VWZY01006658.1, on the reverse strand, counting down.
TTTCAGAGATTCGTTGAAGATTTGTGGAGGAATATTTGATCTCCAGTCTGCAACAGAGCAGCACAGTGCAGCACAGTGCAGCACATCCTCTGCTCACCCCTAGTGCAGTGACAATATTTGATACATTAATTGTGAGAAAGACAGAAATGGTCTTGTGGTCAAGATAGAGAAGCTGAGCACCTCAGTCCTATTCTTGGCCCCACCGCAAATTTCCTGCACAGTCTGGGGCAAGTGACATAACCTCTCTGTGCCTCCATTTCTTCCTCTTTAAAGTCTGTCTAGGTTTCTATAGACACCTTTGTCACTGCAGCTGGGGAGAACCTACTCAGGGCAAGGTGAACAAATGCTCAGCTGCCTCAGTTCTGAAGCCCCCCTTTTATTTCAGCAGAGATGGTTGGAGGCATAGTGCAAAATGTTCTGCAGACCTCCCAGCCAGTGGAAGCTCAAAGGCTCAGTCAGCTGCCCAGCTTCTTCTGCTGTGCAGAGGATATGAACCTCCACCCAGCCAATGACAGACACCGCCGTGCCAGGAAGATAAGGATGGTCAGTATTTCACAACTAATTTGTCTCTCAATTCAAGTTGAAAAGCTGAAGCCCTGAAACACACTGAGACACAAATCTGACCACTTAAATAAATTTACAGGCTACTGGAAGAATATTTTTTATATTTAAAATGTATAATATTTAAGTGAAAAAAAAAATCAGAATAAAAGATCTCAGGATGTTCTTCAACAGCCCGAAAACCAAGACCATGGTGTATGCAGAACTGCAGTGCAATCCAGGGTCGGGAATTTTAACTCGCACATCACAAGTTACCAAATTACCCTTTCCCATCCTTCTGATTTTAAAGAACACTTATAGGCAAAACCTAACTAAAATATGAAAATTAAACTTTCTTTTCAGAAAAAAAAATCTACTTTGAAATAAGTGTGAAGTACAGAAAATCACAGGAGTGAACTGTTCTACTTTTTCCTGTTGTGATCGGGCTGATTTTCAGTTGAAGGGATTCTGATATTGCATTAAATCATTAAGCAAACATAGTTTGGGATCCACAGCTGAATTCAATTCCATGTGTTGTTTGGTGATCAGTATCGTTACTTCCCAGATACTCAGTTATCCTGAAATGACCTGGAAAAGCAGCATCACAAAAATACACTGTAGATTTTTATGAGGTCAGTTTCAATTATATCCAGTCTGTTGCTTCTAACACACTCTCCTCTGAGTGCTGTATCTATTATTTGAAAATGTTACTTTATGTTTGCTATGATATTCTCCAGATTTTTAATAAAATTCCTTTGAAAATGGCTATTTATCAGTAGCAGGCATACGATTGACTTTTGCCTTGGGAAACAGTGATCTTCCTGGAAGAATTACTTTAGGTTGCTAGAAAGATTAAAAACATAATTTAGTCTTACACAAACAGGAAGTATGACTTTAAAAGCCTGCCCTACTACATCTATGGTTTGTTCTTTGGTCAGAACTAAAAGAATGAAAATACTTAGCTAAAAGGTGTACTTTTCATCTTCTACTTGCTCTTTATATCACAAACCCACTTCTCTTGGCTTTCTATATAAGGTATTTTACATCATCTAGAGTTATGGCCGGGTGTGTATAAAGGTTGTGTCAGCATTTCCATTATAAAACCATAATTTAGGGGGTTTATAACTCCACCATAAAAACTCACATGACACTGAAACTTAGCATATGAAATCCCAACCTGGAACACTTTTTTTATCACCACCATTTTATAAAAAAACCCCAACCACATTTGTCTGGTTTTCAGTTTTCTGACTAATGCATGAAATGAGAAGGATTTCGGGAGGGCATGAGGGGCAGCAGCTGCCTGGTGAGGATGCTGCTCCCCAGTGCTGAAGGAATTGGGGCACGGTGCAGCTCCAGCCCAAGCCACACTGCCTCGTCACTGATGAATAGTCACTGCATGCAGGAGCAGCCCTGTCCCCGTGCCAGGATGGACAGGCTCCCCAGGAGTTTAAAATACACAAAGCAGTAAGGTGACCACTGTTCTCCCAGACCCAAAGCTACACGTGGGGGTAGGAAGATCAAAAGGAGCCACCTTCAGAGATCCCACCTGATCTGGCAGGGGGCCATTTATCCCCAGCAGCAGCCAAATTATGGGCACTGTTTCACACAGAAGTGAGCAAAGGAAGGCATGCAGTGTGTGTGACTCTTAAGACACCTCGTGCTTTTTAGAGATACTTGTGAGGTATCTCCTGTCAGGAGCAACCTTTCTTAATTTATGTCTTGAGTAGTACAGAGGATCATGTTGAAAGCATGACTGCTGACAAGCTACACTCCCATAAGTGTAATAATGACTGCATTCAAGTTCTGCACTGTCATGGGAGGCAAGAAACACCCCCAAATCCAATATGTGGACATTACATAAAATGAGAGGGGTAGATGAAAAAGTCAATGAAAGAAGAAGGAAAAAAAAAATTAAATGTTTGCAATCAGGAGATGTGTTTAACCATACCAGATGAGACACTTGTTATACCTGCTGTCAAAGTCTACCTCTGGCAAGAAGGCTCAGAAGAGAGCTCAGGACACAGAAGGTGACTGTAGGTAAAGACGATACCCTTCAGAAATGACAAATCACAGCAAAAAAAGGAGAAGCACATAAACCCTGACAAGTTAAATGTTAAACCTCAGGAAGGCATGCCAATTTATTGAGGAGCAACTTATTAAAGGAACTCATTAAAGGAATAAAAGTTAATTATAAAACCTTTTTCAAATGTTTCAGGTGCAGGAAGTCTGTCAGAATGTCAGTGGGGTGAATCCCAGATCTGAGACAAGAGAAGTTCGTGGTGACAATAAAACTCTTAGAAATGTTACATGAACTATTTGCAACTTGTCTTTGCAGTGGCAGTCACACAGGCTCCCAAAACTGGGAGAAATTAATTGAAGGAACTGTCTAAAACTAGCTCTGTAGAAGAATTTCTTTTTAAATCTTGAAAAATTGAGAAGTTAAGGAAAAGATACTCATCTGAAAAAGCTGAAGGCACCAGTAGAAACAAATTGCAAACCATGGTATGGAAATTATCACTTAAATCAGCTTCTGTGTGCAACAGCATCCCTTTAAGACTGGAGGTTAGACTGGCCTTTGCTTTGAGCCCGTACAGAGGATCTATGGTTTACATACTTAACTGTCATTAGTTTTGTAAAATTATATACTTCTATCTAATGCTTTGCTCCTTTTATGGAAGCTCAGCTTCTGGCGACCTAGATACTCCAGATAGACAGAATTAGAGACAAAGGTTGTAAAAATAGATTTTTTTCTCCCTAAGTCTCCTTGCTGGAAACTTGCTAGAGTTTCCACCTATCATCTACTGGACTGATCGTTTTCATCGGGAAGTAGCAAATGAAGCCATTTATTTGGGCCAGTATCCAGGAGATCAGTTTTACAGATTCCTACTCCCTTTGCACCACCGAGGCCTGTGGCCTGGAGAGTGCAACCACCACACTGAGGGTCATGTTGCTGGGAGAAGAAAATTCATGAACATTACATCAAATATCCACCACTGAGCAAAGGAAGACCTCTTTCACAATGACCTTCTGGCTCAGATGAGTCTGGATCCAAGAGTGTCTGTGTTAAAAGGGATAATTCCATTAATTAATGTCCTTAACTTTTTTGAAACAAATTCATCTCTGAAGCTGTCTAGGAAAGTAGCCCTCAAGAGCAGACTGTACACTGAGATCACCCAGTGCTGCAGAGCTGTTTCAAGCACTACAGTGCTTT
>VWZY01006658.1:54603-93648 GCA_013399075.1 Chloroceryle aenea | reverse complement strand
CTCCTGGGCTGCAGGCAGTGCCACTGATTTCCTGGGCAGCTTCACCATCCCTCAGTCCTGGCAGTGAGGAGCAGTTCTGCCTTTCTACCATGTTTTTCTCCTAATAGATTTTCACCATGGAAAGGTTGTTGCTCGCAGAAGTAAACAGTTCAGAGTCCTGATGCTAGGTCACTAGTTGTAAAATCTTATTTTTCTTTTTGAAAAGACAACAAGCTAGTTATCTTTGATCTTGTAATATGGCTTTCTTCAGTGTTACACGCTTAATTGCTTTCCATTCCTAAAAGCAACCATTTGAAAGGTGGGGGTGTTCTCCTCCTCCGCACTACAGCTCAGTGTCACAAACAGTGTCCTGCCCATTAGTCGCAGCTCTTGTCACTTAATGAGAATACTGGGAGAAGATGCAGCTCTGCCATTTCTAACCACAGCCCCAGACTGCTGCTGTTTCAAAGCAATTTATTAGGAGCTTTGGTATTACCTTTGAATGTTGTGTGGTTTCTTATTTACACATATACTAAATCTCACTTCTTTAGAGGGAACAAGGAGGGATCTCATGTATGGAGGCTGCACCCCAGTGCAAGAGTGGTCCTCACATTTCTAATGCTTCAAGTTAGGATCCTCTCCTTTTTTTTTGTCCCTCTTCCCTTTCCCTACCTTTTCATTGTGAAAGACCTCTTTTAATTCAGCGGTGTTGAGAACAACCCATATGAATTCTTCTAAAGTAAGTTTGTTCTTTTCTCCACTACATGGAAACTGTGGACATTATGCCAGACAACATGACAGGCTCTCCTTCCCAGTTGGTCTTGATCATGGCCATAACAACAGTGCACTGATGATCTTTTTATACGATGCACACCCATGTCCTTCCTGTGGAGATGGGCAGAAATGAGGATCATCACCTCTTAGATGCATATAAGCAAGTCCTGCCAGGGTTCCTCAATCCCAACAGCAATCCCAGTTCCTTCTTCAATGTCTCCTGAGAGACAGCACAATATTTTATTAATGTTTTTGATCTTACAGTAAGAAAGTTTCTGACATTTATAATGTAGTGGCCCTCCACAGAATGACTTTCCCAGAGCCAAGTTCTCATGGCAGTATCCATTGTGCATTTAGGCATGAGAATATATATATTCTATGTAACATCTGGTTAAAAAAAGAAGTATTCATTTCTCTAGTGCTGTCAGTTCAGCTGGGAGGCAGAGTGTGTCGCTTCTTTCCTGCCTTCAGGCCAGATCAATAAGATCCAAGCGCAAAACATGCGAGTGTTAGGGAAGACAAGGAGTTAAAGAAAGAGAATGCTGCAAACTTCTGAAAGCTTTAGTGATGCATTTGATGTTCTCTCTTACAATAGCACTTATCATACTGTTGCTTTAGTGCTAGCTGTGTCTTCTTTTGTCCTTCAGCAGAATGTTACAATTACAGCATTAGCAGTGTTGTAGCAAATACTGACACTGCACAGGTATCACCGGGGTCATCTCTAACCTGTGCTTTATCCCACTGCCGATCCTGCGTTCCTAGTGACAAAAGCATACACAGTGAAATGGTACTCAGGTCTGTTGAGGGATCCCTCTTACACAAGCAAGGTCAGGCTGCCTTGCCTGGGAGAGGCTCCAACCCTCAGCAAGCTCTGCCCCTCCTTTGCCCCGGACTCCCAGAGTACTCAGCGATGGCTAACGGCATTGACTTGGTTTCTGGAGCTTTTTTTTCTGTTCTTCTCACACAGGCACACAAAATAACTCCTGTCCGTAGCTGTGCAGAGACTGTTACCATTGTACTGCTCAGATGGCATCCATTAAAGCCCGAGAGTACTTTGTGTAGTTGTGCTGAGGCTTCTGGGCTTCCTCTTAGACTAAGCTGTATGATCTCATTGCTGTCGTAGTGCTTGAGCTTCTCACAGGCTTTGAGGAAAGCTCCTTACCTTTTCCCCTACAGCCTGTTGGAGGTATATGGCAACACTTTCACAGACAATATTCGGGACTTACGAGACCCCAGGTCTTTCTCTGAAATGATCCTGGAAGTAGTATGCACCTAGATGATAAATCTTAAGGAATGACACAGGAATTCGTGGTTGCCCTGGAAACTGAGAGCAGAGTCCAGACCATGTGTTAGAGATGGGGCTGGCGTTGGACAGGTGAAGATTAGAGGGCCAGGCATTGTCTGTGGATGATCTTCAGTAGAAAAAACAATCAAAGTATGGATGCCAAAATCACAATACTAAGAGGTCACCACTGTTGCTTAATGCAGCCTGTGAAGCTTTGCACCTGACAATGAATGGGGTGAGGAGAGGATGACCACACTCTCAAAAAACAGTCACAGACATCCTGTAAGCAGATGGGAGACGCTTCTCACCTTCACACAGTGCAGAGCCCTGGACTCCGCCTACAGTGAGAGCACCTGAGCACAATCCCCTACCTGAAAAGGCAAGTATCTTCAAAGGCTTCTAATTTAGGAAGTGTCTTACAGATATATATGGTTTATACTCCTTGAACTGTAGTACTCACTGTAACATAGGGAATGAAAACATTCCCTTTTCTCATGACACGCAATACTGAAATGTATAAAGGGAGTCCCTTTTGGTTTGAGGAAGGAAAGAATTAACCAGAATTGTAAATTCTGTTGATTTCTCCTAATACTGTATTTGTTTTCATGGACAGAACCCTATATAGTATGGCACCATTTTGAGAGTAACGTCAGAAGAAAGTCTGCATTTGCTTTTTTGCACCCAGTTTGTTGATTTCTGTATTTTGGCAGGGAACGATCTGCACAGCTTCCAGATCATAAAGCAGAAGTAGCACTTCAACAAAAGAAGAAAAGTTGGACTGCTCATAGTGTTAAGTAGTTTTAAGTCACAGATTAAATTTGGAGGAAAAATATGAATAGCTATTCACTTTATCTTTTCCACTGTGTCACAGAAACTACTTTTTAACTTCTCATCTGCTTTCTATGTTTGCATGAGGCCAAGTCATGGAGAATTTAGTTTCCTAGTACTGTATGAGACAAGGTGGGCACTGCTAGTGTTAGTAAAACTAATTTTTGCAGGAATAGTTTCTTGCTAGCCACCCTAGACAATAAAATCGATTGCAATGAAGTGCTGCTTTTCCACAACCAATCCAGTAGTGGCAGGGCTTTTGCAGGCACAGGTACATAAGTCAACCCCTCCTGGCATAGGCTGTGCCAGAAAATATTGGTAGTGTAGACCTGGTTGCACTGTTATTTGTCAGTAATGCCTTTCCTATCAATCACAAGAGTGTTATGCAGGAAAGGCTTACAAAACTACATGAAAAACAGCTCCCTAAGTCTCCTTGCTGGAAAGAAAAGAAAGAAATATTTATTATATGAAAGAAGAGTTTTTGATCTTCCTTAATATGTGGTAGAAAATTAAAGGCTAAAAAGAAGAACGCTGATGTTGTCAAATCACAGCTCCCAGTGCATGTGAAAAGAGGACTGCCACAGGAAGAGAACAGTCTCCCAAGTACTGTCAATCTCAGTTATTCTAGGGAATTCAGCTATGGAAATCCAAGTCGGATAGGAATAGCCACATCAGATAGGAACATGTGCAGCAAGTAATTGATTAATCTGTACCACAGCTTCCACTGTATAGCAAGTGATTCAACAGATTGATCTGCACATTGAAGGAACAGCAAATCTTCTGTTTTCTTGTGACAAATGCTTTCTCCATCCCACTATCCAAGACATTTCCCTGTATATTCCCTAAGCGCTCGAAAACCAAGGAAGTGATTTTAATTACTGGTTTTGCTATCTGGAGAGCATTAGCAATGTCATTAATGATCAGAACAAGAGATGTGAAAGTCACACTGATTGGAGTTGAACATTTCCAGAAATTTTTTTCAAGGACATCAATAGCTGAGTATTTCATTGTGGTGTTGCAGGGGTTGTTTGAAGGCCACTGTCTTTCTAGTAAAATATGTGGTGACATTAATTGAAAGTTAAAGCTGAAGTAGAAAATTAATCAAAAATGATTTATGTGCTAGAATGTTTGTCCAAAGCCTGAATTAAGATAACAATAGCAGATGTTTGCTTTGTAAATGGAAAAGAGTCCAGCTCAATTGACTGTAAACCAAAATGCCAATCAAATCATACACTGAATGCTGTGGCAAGTTAAAGGGATATATATATGATTACATACACCTCAATTTAACTCATTTTAACCATGATCTTGATGCATTTCTCATTACAGATACATATATGCACACGTATGGACATGCTGTATTGTAGCAAATAAAAAGGGGAGGGCTAAAAGGAAAGGAATTTATGAGAAAGTGAAGGGACCATGTTGGAGGATATCACAGGTTGTTAGAAAAGCAATGAGGAAGCACAGCAATGTTAGTGCACGCCCCTGTCTGGTTCTGTATGTCTGGGACATAGCTTGCCTTGGTTTAAACTCTCTAATTTGCTTTGAGTAAGCAAATTTCTTTATTCTCAAAGAATGTCTTCCTTCACCCTTAATCATTGCCACCAAAAGTGCCCAGGAAAAGAGGTTTTCTGATGTCATACCTTAACTGACCCGGGAAATTTCCTCTATTGAGATACCAGTGACAGTAAGCTCCTGGAGCTGTGGGACTTGGGAGTTCAAATGAAAAATCAGTGCAGGAGGCCAAGCCTCCTGCCTAGTGCCCTTAGGATGGACAAAAGGATTTAAAACTTACTGACCTCTTATTCATGACAAGTAAGCTTGAAAAATTCCTAGGACTTTCACTAAATAACTAGGATACTACTCCTGCATTAGTTTACAGTGCACATTAAAGTATCTACAGCTGTTGCACACTGAATTGGAACACGTATCCGCTTTCTCTTACTGGGCTTTTCATCAGACTACCAAATGCAAGTGTTCGAGCAACTACTTAAGATGCAGCTTTCCAGGTCAGCATTTCTCTGTAAATATATCAAAGGATAGGCACATTCACGAAAGAATGCTCTAACTTGGACACCCTTGGTACCTAGTGTGCAGTCCTCGTGGTGGTGGGCTTCTGAGCAGGTGCCACTCCTGGTCCTGCCCCAGAAGCAAGTCCACAGCTGTGCCTGTTCTGCAGCCTGGGGTGTGTGCATGCCAGGTTTTAATGAAGTCCAGCCAACGTTGACATATACTACAGAGGACAACTGCCTGGGAACTAAAACCTCATCAACTATAAGATATGGAAACAAGACACTTAGTGTTCCTAACTCCCAAGCAATGTTCATCACTCACACAACAACTGTTACTGCCCCTCTAACTTTATCCCCTCACATTTGCAGGAGTATATGTAAAGGTCAAAATAAACATCCAGGAGATATAAAATCCCATTTCCTTTTCAGCTGAACTAGGTCCAAAGTACTAAAACATGAACATATGCTACAGTATTACTCACTACATAAAAATACATATGTTAGTAGATATACAGTATAGTTAAAACACAAAATTATACAATCTACATATACTTATATAAACCCACAACAACATCATCTATCAACATACCCAGTCAATCAAATCCTATATATAAAAATATTTTCTTATGACACCCTTGGTACTAGACAAAAAGTTACAGAACTTTCCAATGTAGACATTCCTCTTGAAATTTTCATTACATTCGTAAGTGACAGGGTTTTTGAAATCAAAGTATACAGTTTTGCCACTTCCTGTGATTTCAATGAATTCTCATTTGTTGACAATATCTAAAGTCTCAGCTCCTGAAACTCCAACTTCAGCTTTTTCAAAACAAGTTTTTTGTCCTCATACTCAGAAGAAACAGTTTATGTCAGTTTTAATGTCTAAAAGTTCAATTACCAGAAACAAATAAAAAGAACTCAGTTCAGAATTTTGAAAATATTGCTCCTTACTCTAACAGAAAAGGTTATCATTAATCCACCCGTATTTGCTGATTCTTTTATCAGACCCTTTTCCTTCCCAGTTACTGTGGTTTAAAATAAAATTTGAAAACCACCAGCGTATTTTGTCTCCTTTTTTAAATTATTTATTAGAAAGGAAAGTCAGTTTTCGAAGCCTATCTTTTTCCTAGCTGAAAGTTCCTTTAATTTTTAAAAAGCAAAGGAGACTTAAAAGCTCAAGTTTGGTAGACCTTATTGATTTTAAACCCTGGAAATAATAATAAAAAAATTTGTCATTGCCTCGGCCACAGGTAAAATGTTTTCTTTGTATCTACACTCTTGAAACCTCCTCACTGATGGCTGAGGTCAGAGCTTTCAGTGGAAGCAAAGCACTTGCAGAAGACCAAAATATTTTATGCACTGCTGTAAGATGTAACAATTAACAGTGGCAGAGGTTTATAGCTCTCAAATCTCATAAGCAGGATGCAGCCTAAAAAATGGTTCCCTGAAATCCCTCTAATACAACTTATGCCTTAACTAGCTGTTAATTGCACTTATTTATGGAGGACATGGAGACTGAATGCTATGGCTTCCTACCACTGAAGTGATTCACCTGGCAAGTCTTTGGCACTGGCAAGGCAGCAGATTGCTTTGGGAATTGTGGTGTTTAGTAAAAATATTTCCCTTCATTTCAACAGCAAGAACCTTCCCATTACTTCATCTCTTCAGTGAAACATCTTGTGGTAAGAAGCCCAAAAGCATCACCTGTGTACAAAAGCCAGGTCTTAAACTCCCAACAAAAATGGCAGACAGTGATTTTTTCAAATTTGTCATTAGGCAGTGGAGCAAAACTGGTATTCAGATCATTTTTTTGAGCTGACTCTGTACAGAGCAATAAATTTCAGCCAAAGCTACATGAATACTTTTTGGCAACAGATTGCATGGCAGCCCTGCCAATAACAACCAAGACACAAAAGGCTGAAAAATGTATAAATTATGTCATGCAGAAGTTCTTTTTGTATTATTGGTGATCTACTCTGGGTTTTCTTAGCCTGGTTGACTTACCAGTACCTAAGAGTAGCAGTATCATAATTCCTAAAGCCAACACTGTAACCAGCAGGGATGCACAATCAGTAGAGGAAGCTTTAGGGGAGCCTCAAACCTTCAGATGGATACAGGGATCCAAATGATTTTTCATTCTCCAAATTAAATTTACCCTTAATATAAGCATCTGGGAAAATGTCTGCTTCATAACAGCATTGAGCTAAATAAATGTTAGAACCAAAACCCCCAGGTCTGTTTGTCGAACGTTAGAGCCCTCCCTTCATGGTCAACAGGTAAACAATCTGAGCACTTGCAAATCTCATCGCCACTGTACTGAGGGATGATTGGCACTTCTCTGAAGTAAGATGCTTATATTTTTGATACTCAGTGTCTATTACTGCAGAAACCTAAGCAAGGCAGTCAGTAAATGCTGCCAGTTTCCATCTTTCAACTCCTCATTCATTTATTATTTGGTTGCCATTGACTTTCTTGGGCAATTTTTAGACACTTGACAGATTTTCAGAAAACTTCAAAAAGTAACTTCAGAAATCATCTATAATTCTGTTCCTGGGTGGGTTTAAATAATGTGTTAATAAAATAAATAAGTAAAAAAATATGAAGAGGGAGAAGGGAATATACTCAAAGCCTCTTTCCTGCAGAGAAATACTCCAATATCCAGAGTGATTTATTTTTCTTTAAACTATCTTAGGCAGGATTATTACTTAGTTAATTCTTGATTACTTTTTTTACACTGGAACATGATTTAATAAGTCAACATTTGCCTTTTTCTGACCCTGTAAAGCCTACAGTTTACTATTTCCAATGATGAGAAATAGCTGGGGCATTTTTTGCTGTGCAGATCTATATCTTCTTGGACACCATGAACACTGTAAATATCTTCCATTTATATGCCTGATCATTTTTCCAATGTCCTGAAATGTTTGAATTTCCAAGGTCAGAAAATGATTAATCTCATTAGATGTTTGACACCATGAACTAAGCAAAACATCTTTTGATATTATAAAGAGAAGATAAAAGAATGAATTTTTATCTTTGTAGTGCTTTAGCTGCATGACTTCAGGGTTCTTAGGTTATCATAATATGCTGTTTATTAGAAGCCAAACCAAAGATTTCTCTCTTAAAGAAATATCAGAATGTAATACAGAAGGCAATCTGATAAATATATCCTATTCAAAATGAGTACGGAAAAAGGAATATGAAGCAACAACAATAAAAACATTTTAAAACAGTCAAATGAGAAACTCCTTTCTGGATGGAACACTCATGGTGTCTAACATGCTAATAATAAAGATTTTCAGTGGAATGTATAACAAATGTGGGGGACTTTTATTGAAAAATGCCCATGGGCAGCCATATTTTGGTTTTGGCTAAGCCTCAGTCATCATGTTTTGATTTAGAAGGAGAAAACCCAAACCACCTGTGGTTTTCATTTTTAATTCATGGCCCATAGGAATACAGACTTTACACTCTGCAATTTTTCCTACCCATGTGCAGCCTGTTAATCAGAAAAAAAAAAAAAGAGAAACATTTTAAATCTATTCCTATCCATGTGTCGAAATTTAAAGAGACTAAAGTGAAAATATACAGAAGCCATGATCAGTATTGGCCTTGAGCACACAGGAGGGATCTTGCAAAATCCAGACCTCCAACGTGGTTGTCGCAGGTTGCCCTTTCTAGACAGAGAACATTTGCTGTAGTACCAGCACTCTCTCTTCATTTTCTTAATGAATAATGATGGACATAAGTGAAATAACATCAGGTCTAATGTGACCAGGAGACAGACTTCTCCTAGGTAATGCTCATTTTCTACAAGCACACAGAGTGGTTTTAAAGAGACTATGGAGAACAAGCCTCCTTACTCAGCCAGGATCAAGGTAGCAAGATGCAGGAAATGGGACAGTGCTCTGGAAAAGTAAAGGGAGAGCACAAAAAAGAAAACTATGCACACAACCTCCAGAGTGAAAAGAGATCAAAACCAGGCTGAAACCTGGTAATTCAGGGGATGGACACTCACTTCACAGTTGTGCCTTATGTGCTTATGTCTATAAGGATGCATCAAAACAGAAATATCAGTCGAGTGCTCCTCCAATTTTTTTTTAAAGGAAAAAGTGCATTTTATGTGCTAATCTACAACAGCAGACTTTCAAAGACTCCATCTTTTGTCATGCAATGAAATGCTGACATGCATTTCTTTTGTCTTAACCCACATCTAACTGGATCTCCAGCTGGCAGATGTTACTGGCAGCACTCTTTGAGAAAATACACCGGGTGAAATCCAGATCCCTTTGAAGACAGTGGGAGTTTTGCCATGGACTTCATGGCAAAGGGGCCGTATTTCAGGCGCTTCCATTTGATAAGGGTACCAAACGAACAGAAATAATTTGTTCCTAAAATTTCTATCAAAATATAGTTACTTCCTTTCCTAGCTACTTCAGCTAGCTAAACTAGCTACTAGGCTTCACTTTTCCAGTTGCAAGCAAACAAGTATATCTATTTAAATGTATGTATAGATGTAGGTATGAATATAAAATATGCATAAATACAGTTTCCATTAAACATCTTCCAAGTTCTAAATACATTTAATAGAAATTCAGTTAGGGAGACCATTACCTTTCCATTTGCAGCTCAACTACTTCTATAATAAATGGACATTTTTCCCCCCGAAATCAAGAACAAAAGAGTTTAACAGATTATATATGTATATATATAATGATTACAAATATACAAGTGAAAAACCCTGAATCTCTTTCACTCTCTCATATACATATCAACATACGCCTACAATATCAAAATACCAAACAAAATAAAGCCCTAAATAAGGCAACTTCTCTGCAGAAGTGGTAATGAAGCAGAGACCACAATGGCAATCAATGGCTTTAAGAACAATTCTGTGGTCAGAAGCTTGGTCGCACAAACTAGTCATGACTAAGTTATAGCTTAAGGCCCCAGTAAAAGCACAATAATTTCCAGAGAGACTCATCACATTAGTAAACTGACTAATATTCATGTTTATAGGTGCAGATCCTTTGTTATAATGAATTACAACAGCCTTCTGTAAAGTCTCTCTGATCTGCCTCTCAATGACAGTCTTCTAAAATGCTCCCAAAACCAAATGAGAGAACCAAACCTGTACTTAAGACATTTTGTTAAGCTCTCTGGATTACTCCTTCAGTCTTGAAGCAGATGTATATCCATTTGATTTTTACAGTGATTTTGCTCTGTTATGTAGCAGGATGGGGTTTGCAACATTTTTTTCAACTGTTACCATTTTGTCAGCTTCAAAATAGTGAATAAAGTGATCCACTGACCGAGCAACACAACTGTTTCTCCAAAAATGCCAGAGAAAAAAGAGATGCCTGAGCCCAGCAGCTTTGCGAGATGGATTAATATTACCCAAGTCTCATAGATGAGGATGATGAAGCACAAAATGCTTAACAAGTGAAGTACTTGTCAAGAATAGCCAGCAATGTCACAACAGAACTGAAACCAGGCCCAAGATCCCCATTTTTCAGGGAGGAAACAGCTCAGCATAAACGTTAGTCTCAGGTTTTACCCAACCTGAAGCATCGTGGATATCCCACTAACTCCACCCAGGCAGTGTTCAGCTGCCAACCCAGTTCCCATTCAAGCCAAAGTTCTGGTTAAAGACAATGCGTTTAAATGACACACAAGATTACCTTGCACAGAAACCAGGTCTACCAAAAGCTGAATTTCAATCACCTTCATGCCTTCCACTTCTCATTTACATCTGAAAAAAAACCAACAAAAACAGAGAAGTCAAAGTCAAACCCATTTTTGGCTAATGAATAGCCCAGCTTCTAAGTTTCAGGTGCCTTCCTAGATGGATGCTGCCAGAAAGGCCTGGGGTGGGAAGGGAAAATAGACAGTGCAGATTTCAAGGGGAAAAGAGTTTTAAAGCTGGTTTGATCCAATGCAAGAAAATAATATTCTAAAGGTCTTTGCACAAACAAGAAGAAAGTAACACATATACAGAGAAAAATGTATAAAACTGAAAAAATTTTACAGGCATACCTATACAATATAACTGAAATTCTCCACCATTTTTATCTTGCTGACTTGCTTACATTCATGTGGTTTTAGTCTCACAGATGTTCTGGAGGATAGGACATGTAATATGGCTCCATAGTTTTCTAACCACAGAATATCCAAAATCTATAACCAGGAAATCACTTACAGTCTGTGTAGGGTTTGGCAGATGGTATTTCTAAAAATGCAAATATCCAATATGGAGGTAGTGGAGAAGATGAATTTCACAAGGGAACAGTGTAACTCTTTATATGGAGTGTAAACTTTACACAGTATTCCAATATAGAACTGGTGAGTACTGTTAAAAAAGTTTCCAATGAATATTCATTTCAGTTTATAAACACATTCTCTTCAACTGTTTCAATGCCTTCTTTGTGTTTGCTTACTGTGCATGTTCTAGCTACTGCATTTACTGGCAAGAACGCTTGTAGAAACAGCAGATTTTAAGCAAGTATTAGAGAATATATATGGGAAACTAATTTTTAATTTGGAAATACGGGTGTCAGCACCAGAAATTTATTCCAAACAGGTAACCTCATCCATTCAAGAGAGGAATGTATGTGATCTGCAAGATCAAAACCGGCTTAGATTGAATTTGGGTTGCTGAATGCTTGCAACCACATCCACTAGCGGTGCACGATTTTAAATTTTGGTCAGATGAGACAAAATCAGAAAGTAGGGCATTCTCCTGCTAAGGAGCTTGCATGTAATGGAGGGAAATCAGGAAGCAGGATCGTGTGAGATACTGTCTGACCCGTATTCTGATAGCAGTTATGGAAGGGTGCAGAGAAGAAGGGATGTCTCAGCTGAGGGGCAGCCTCTCAGACAGTCTGCTCAGGCTATGATCAAGTTTTTTTCAGCTACAAGAGCTTCATAGAGCATCCCTCCCTTCTCTCTGGAGCAGTTTTGGGACAGAGCAGGAAGAAAGCCCAGGCAACGTGTTGTGCTCCTGACAGAGCAGGAGGAAACATGGGGCATGGTGTCTGCCATGAACAGCACAAAGGACCTGCTTCTTCTAGTTTTTAGCAGCTGGTTGGGAAAATCCCGAGATGAGCAGAACAACTCTTAGTTTCTTATAGCTGAAGGAATCTCTACTGTTGATTTTCCTTGCCTCATGTGTCATGTAACATCTAGTACTGCGGGCTTCTGAAGATAAATGGTAAATATGAAATATGAATACATTAAATATATGAAATATGAAAGTTGAGCCAAAATTTGTTCACATAGGACCTGAATGACATGAAATCCTTGGTAATGTTGGTTTAGGTAACAGTAAGCACAGAGAAGACCACACAGATTTTACATGGTGGAATATTTCATTTTGAATTATGCAGCTGCAGTCACCATCTTAAAATACCATAAAATACATAAAGCCAGGTTCCTAACTGGTGCAAGCAATTACAATTCACCATCAAGCCAATTTCCAGTGGAACCGAAACATATCATTCCCTGGCAATTCTACCATAAACAGACTGGATTCCCTGTTAGAATAGACTAGTAGTCATATAACCCATAAATAAATTTACTAGAAAAAATTAGAACTCAGAGCAGACAGAAATGCATGTCCTCACAGAAAATTGTTGTGAAGTTTAACAGGAATAGACATTTTTCTATAAGTCTTTTTAAACACACACGCCATGGATAACTTCATGTCCATGTGTACACATCTCAAGCATACTCTGTCACATGTTTTAATAAACTAATAGTCAGAATATGATTAAGTTCTGCAGCATTCTAAGGTTGGTGTTAAGCTTAATGTCTATATATCCTTCTTCTTTTTAGTTCTAACTTTTGTATGGCTTTTCAATTTTTTTTTATTTTTTTTTTGTCAAAGAGAAATCATAAAACCAAGAAAAAGTTACCTGAGTCTGAACTGCTGACTTTACTAAAGGGTCCATTTCCTTCCAAGCTGTATCAAGCTCAGACAGCTTTCTGGCAATTTCAGTTCAGCTGTGAACAGCCAAGATCATGTGAGATGATACAAAAGATTCCTAAAATATTAGATATGCCTGTATATATATTTCGGACTAAATGGTTTCATGAATGTGATCATATGAAAAAAAATCCCTAACAAATATGAAAACCCAGTTTTACATACTTTAGACTCTACTTATGAACCCCTAAGCCACACAAATTGGATTGTCTCTTGGTGGCTCACGTGGGCTTTCTCTACATGGGTAAATTCCAGCTGCAGTGAGGTAACATCTCCCACCGCATCAGTCACAGTGCTCTACGTTGAAAGGACCACATGGTCTGTTATACTAAGAATTACCTCTGGTAAGAGTTCTGATCCATGGTCACCTCAGTTTCTGAAGTTGAGGTCATCGTGCTAATTCTTTTGCAATGTGTTAATTGTCAGTTGGTACAGAACCCATTGTTTCTTCAGAAATGGTAAAAAATGCTAGTACAAATTTCTGTGTATCCGTAATTAAACATCTCCTTTCTAGAATCTTGTCAGCAAAACTTTTGTGGTTTCTTTTATTTTGAACTCTGATGATTAGTATGTGATTTAGTAACATTATATTGAATCTTCATTCACTTCATTGTCATAAATCAGGGGATATTTTTATTTACACAAAGAAAAAAACTAAGTGTCAAACCCATGATTCCAATCTACTATTTTTCCAAGAGTGAATTTCCAGTGATGAACTCTTCAGTTTTGCAACAGCAACACCTGAAGAAATTTGTAACTTGAAATTTGCAACCCTGTGGCTCAGATTCCTGGATTTCACACTTACACCTTATTTCTGGCCTCAGTTAAGTCGGTGAGACTTGTGAACTTTCATGGCAATGGACCGCTTTTGTGGCTGTGCAACAGCTCCTAAATCCAGAGCACTCTTTCTCCTCTAGAGCAGTCAGATTACAGGCCAGTTGACGGAGACATGAAGTTGGAATACCAAATCACAGACCTGAAACACACTCAGCTAATGCAGGAATGTGATTATTCTTGGATTTGAAATGTATTATCCAAAGGAAGAACAGGTACAAAACCAGAATAATTTCAGGTCATAGTGTTCTCTCTGAAACAGAATAAATTATCATTAGCTTTTCAGTTGGTAATAGAAATATCTGTGATTCTGAGCACAACTTAAAATTTTTGGCTGTGCCTCACGTCACAGTATTGGAACTGGACTAAGCTTTTAGTATTTTTTTCCAAGAAATGTTAAAGGAAGAAGGACTGATCAATGTGATAAGTTGAGTGATCTGACTCATGTGTTGCTAATGCAGTAAACAAGGGGGGTAAACAGTTGCTTATACTCCATCAGACCTGATTCTCATACAACTTACTGCAGTTTGACTCTAAAATAGCACAGCTGGGCTTCTGTGAAGTTTCTCTTTATACTGCAACTGCTAGTGTAATCCAGATAAAGATTTTAATGCTTTTTTTCTATGGATTCACATAATTACAATAGAAATCAATATCTTTCTTACACTAGATTCCTGTGTATTAAAGGTAGAATATGTTTTCTTCCATAATTGTGAAAGGAATGGATTAAGTTTTCCCATTCACAAAATGCAAAACACTACAATGGCTTTCATTTTCAAATGAATGAAGATAAGCTAAACACAAAACAGCACCAAAGTCCCACTCCTCCTGCTTTCAGTGGCAAAGCACCTTGAAGGACCATGATCATACTCCAGAGAAATGCATCTCTGATGCCCTGATGCTTTTTCCTCAAAAGCCATCTGGGTACAACTGAGCGTGAAACAGCAGAAATATGTGCAGTGCTTAAAAATGTAAGCACTCCTTAGAACCAGAATGCACTGCATTTTGCAGATATAAGAACACACACATTCTTATTTTCTTCCTATGGGAGGTCAGTGTTTATTCTGCAGATGTGTCTGCCAGGAGGAACATTTTTGTGCTTGCTCTTCTTCCAGTTGCTAATCTGCACGTTCATTTGCCTCTGCTTGAAGAATGGTTTGTCTGAGCTTTTCTAGCATTAGTGGCACTAGACCCAAACTCTTTCACAGATTTGTACTGTTTTGCCATCACACCTCTGTAGCAGGCACAGGATGGAAATTTTATCTTCCTCTGAGCTTCGCCTTTTCCGTGATACCAGGATGTGAGTGCCTTCAGTCCTACCTTAACCACTGGACTGGCTTTTTAATTACAGAAACCTTGACAGTGGTAGTGTGCCCCGCTCTAACCAGTAGGCTGAAAGCCAGTTTTCCTGACCACCACTGGTGCTCACTTCTGGTAAAGTCCCTGGGATCCGTTGCAATCCCCACTTTGGCTGCATGGACATCAAAAGCATCGCCATCCTGCAGCAGCGTGCTGCTGTGTCCAAAGCTGCTCACAAAGCCCTTAGTTATCCCAGGTAATAAACTGGAGGGGAAACAGCGCAGTGCCTCATCATTTTATTTTGCAGTTGTTAAGCTCACCACAGTCTTGTCTTTGCCTTGTATCAGGAAAATAGCAGCAAGATAACTGAACAGCAGAGTTCCCTTTTAGGGATATTTTCAGGCTGCCTCCTAGTGCTATTGAATATATGTTATTCCATGCAGAAATCATGGATCAAGATGATTTCTCTAGAAGATCTGCATGAGCTTGAAGCAAGGACAAAAAGATCAAGCCCTCAGTGTGAGACTTTTCACCCCAAATGCCCTCAGGTTTTAGCTTGTTTTAGTAGAGCTAACTAGTGTTGGATGCAAAACCGCCCGCAACCAGCCTGTTCAGGTCTTTTCCCTCCATGCTTTTCCCATAACCAGAATGCACTGTTTCTGAGCAGCTCTCTGTGGCCAGTCTATCACAAGTAGCAACTGCTGCTGACTGCCTGGCCACTCTGGAGACAGCGAACTGCCTCTCCTGGTCTCCAGCTGCACAGCCAGGAGCTGGATGGCACACACGGGCTTTTCCTGGAGTCAATAAGCTACTGTAAGAACATCTAAGACCAAAACATGTGGCTTTTACCCCTACCCTGGGAGAGTAAAGGACATGAGTGAAAAAGAAAACCTGAGCAGTGCGGCGCCTCGCTGCCAGTCTCCTTAACCCTGTGGTTTGCAGAGGGATCTTAACTGAGCATTTCCTAGTTTTCTGATGTTTGTTTCGGGTTTTATTCTCCCACATCCCAGGAGGTAAGAGTTGAAGAAGGTATTGTGAGAGATTGCAGCCAAAACTTTATCTTGATAACATTTTTATGGGGGTGAAACTACAAAGAGCAACTCAACAGCTGCCAACAGGTCTGTGTTAGCATGAAAGAATCGCCAGAAGCAGGCAAGCAACATTCATGCTGAAAATATGATTGATCACTTCTCTTTTTTACTGCAGCTCTATCCTGGTCCAAATCCAGGCTTGGTGAGAAGTGACTTTAACTGGGGCCGAGTTCAATCTTCAGAGGTAGCTGCACTTATTTCCGCTAAATCCCTGGTTCACAGACCAAGCCAAGGGCAATGCTGGAGGCTCGTGGGTGGATAGCTGTTGCCCCAGTCCTCGGTTCACACAGAAATGTCAGAAGCCAACAAACATTGTTGTTTTCTGAATTCCAACCGAAAGGCCAGTCAATTCATTTCTGTGTCTGTCAAAAAGCTGAGGTAGTTAACCGATCACTTGTGCTCAGAAAATACAGCGTGCTGCTAATAAAGGTCACTTCACCTTTGTTTCAAGAGGAGCTGAGGGGTTTTCCAGACAGGTATAGACCTAAATCACTGTTCACCTTCAAATACACCAGCTGGCTGCACATGCCTTTCGAACAACATTTAACTAAGGGCAAGCAGGATTAGCACTGATAACGCTGAGGATACTAAACTGATGTGCAACCGCATATGCCCTTTGGTTGACATCATGATCACAGGTACTGTGTATAACTTGTGTAAGACTACATTTACGTAATTTACTTAATTTAACACCCGATTTGCATATTCAAATGTCTACCAAAGAATTTGCTTCTGAGTAGGGTTTTTAGAAAAAAAAAAATCCCACATAGTATAGAATCTGGAAAATATATTAAGACCTTTTTCTTAATTCTTTAAGTTCCCTGATGCTTACAGGAATTAAGTATGGAAACAACATCTGTGTAATATTGTGAAGGATTTCAAAAGGGCTCCTCGAAAAGGGCTGACACAATCTTACTCCTTTTAGAAGAGGATATGAAATGAATTGCTTACTTTGGCTATTACATGCACTCCCTTCCCCCCAGCAACAGAGCCAAGAACTAGTGGCATGTCTGAGAAATTTTTTTATGGGGAGTCCTTCAAATATTTTTGACTATTTGCAATAAGACCTAAGAGGGGTCCCCTCCCATAAACATAACAAAGGAAATCACTACACGAAAGGCCCACTTAAGTAAATGAATAATAGATTAATAGAATCTTATAATTAATTATTCACATCATGACCCTGACAGCTGAAAAGAGTAAATGAATTAAAAAAAGATCAGAACTTGTTTAAAATCATGGACACTTGTTAAACCTTAATTAGTTATATGGAAATAATGTTATTGTCTGATCTAGTACATATTAAACATAAACTGGTAATCACCAGCAAGTCCAAAGAAATGTCATTTGACAGTGGCAACATTTCAACCAGTGAAAATATAGATGGATGCTTCTGTCTTCCCCTTCTTATGTAGGTAGCAAAGAGTTACTAGCCAGAACTGATCACCTGCCCAGGGCCTTGTAACATCAGCCTTGCAAAGGTAGACACTCCCACTCTGGTGTATAAGAACAGGTATGGTTCCAAAGTCATTAATTAAAGACTTAATGTCAATATGGAGCTTGATTTGAGTTTAGCACAGCTTTAAAAATCACCTTAATTACACTTTCAGAACCTGCCTGGGCCTAATTATATTTATTTTGTATCAACTATGAGGTTAGTCATGTGTAAACACAAAAATAACATCTTTCTTCTACTTTCCAGAAATACTCCAATTGATTTTAAGTGAGGAGCTTGCCTAAAAAAGAAGGTGTCTTTTTCAATTGAAAGGCCACAGACTGATTTGGTATGAAGCTACACATTACATAAAGCCTCTTTCTTCCTTAGGGAAACTGAAGAAAGGGCTCTTGTAAGAAAAGGTAGTTGAAAATGTTGTATATCCGAGATAGGAACACTAAAGAACACGTAATGTATGTCTGTCTGCTCGCCGTCTTCAGGCATGTCCACCTGCATGGTTTGCTACTCTGACAGCTCCTTTGTATCACAAACAAGCTTGATGCACCAAGCCTTACTGAACTGCCACCTCCTAGCAGGAGTAAATAGAGTTATTTTAGGACAGAGAGTCTCACAATGGGGACAGCAGCATCCTATGGACTCAGACATTAGAGCAGCTTCTATGATCTGTGATATACAATAGCACTTTGTCAAGTAGCTACTTACAAAAACATATTCCACTGACCAGAAAATAGCCATGATGGCAACTCCACCTGGACACTGCCACATTTAAAGTTGTACCAAGCGCTCCAGTACAGTTCTTTAAATAAAAATCTGTTTTTTCTACAAATAGGGAAAAATAACAAGAGTTGTGTTGTAAAAATGCAGACGCAAAATGTTTAGGCATTTTGACCAGCTGTACTTGAAATACCACAAAAATGAAGCATGTTGCAGAAGCAAATAAAATGCAGACTGACATCCTAGCTGAGGACAGCTTTAGTCTCCACTCTGCAGATTTTTTTGTCCTCCCTGAGGACAGGGGGGGAAGACCTGGAGCAGGATAAAGAAAGGCATCTTATCCAGAAGCATGCAATCAGCTACAGCATGGCTCTGCAGCTCTTCTCTCACAGACCAGCCTCTAATTAACACCAGGCACTGCCTGACCTGATCACACTGGAGGAGCTATGGTGGTGAAGCTCCCATGTCCAGTAAAACAAAGTTCTCCATGCACTTCCTTCAGTACGAGGCACTGGAGCTTGGCTCACCCTTAACTTGCCAGTTTGGCAGGAACAGTGGGGTTCACTGAAAAGATTATTTGTACCAAGAGTATTTCCATGCACCAAGCCAGAATCCAACAATGGTCTTTCAAAATAATGCTGTCTAGTAAAACCAACCAGCTGAAAGGCATTTTGCACAGTATCAAAAATGTAAATAGAATGGACAGTTGGCCGGTGACTGTGCATTCGTATGAATATGTAGTCCCTGGGCAAATCCAAAACACACATGTAGTTTAGAAAATAAAACAGATGTATATAAAAGGAATTGCGTCAAAATAATTGTTCTGTACAATTCTGGTGCTATTGTTTTACTATGAAACAGGAACTGATCGGGAAAGAGAAGGTGTCTGTGTTCTCAGAATGGTGTTTTAAAGCTCTGTGCTTGCTCTCATGTATTTCTTCTTCATAGGAAGGGTCTCCACTGAAAGTAGCAAGATTAAGTCCTGAAGGATCAAGTCCTTAATTTCTACATTACCAGAGTACTTTAGCCTCCAGTATATTTAAACTTCCATATCTAAAAATTTCCCAATAGTATCACAAATACTTTATGAAAAATAAATATTTAGACAAGATAATGTATATTAATGTAGAAGCTATTTAACACTGATTCTTTCTTTCCATTACAAGTCATCTAATGCCATGGGCTGATTAGATCAGCCCGCATACACGTCAAGAAGTCTTGCAAACATCTAATTTATCCTTGGGGTACTAACTTCTAAAATTGCAGCATTTGGGAATTATTAAATTTAAATAAAATGCTTTCAATTTTCCAGTCAACATTCAACCCTTCATTTCAAAAGATAAAAGTATTCCGGATCCTAAAAAAAAAAAATAAAAATCAGAAGAGCGCCAGCAATATGATCAGAGGACTTCTTCACTTGCACCAAGGACTTCAGAAGCATCAGCCAAATCAGGCAGGAAAGCCGGGAAGGACGGCAACTGTGCCTTTTATCCAGCGAGCTTTTTAAGGGGAGTGTGGTACGCTGTCGTAAGCTGCATCCGTAGTGCGGGTGCCTGTCCAGACACATGATTGCAATCAGGTAGTTGGAATAACTTTTCCATCAGCAGCATGTGAAAGATAGGCCAAAGCAAGGTTTAGGTCCTGAATGCTGTGAGCGTTTGATCCTGTTCGCAGCACTCTCCTTGTGAGAGAGCAGAGCTGTGCCCAGCAGGTCAAGAGGACTGCTGTGTGCCAGCCGAGCCCCAGCGGTGAGAGCTGCCGTGTCTTTTGGGAGATGCCCAATGTCTTGCTGGGGAACTGTGGTGCCTCTCTGATTCAGAGCTGCTGGCAGCTTCTGCAAATGGCCAGGCGCAGGGATGGCTGCAGATGGAGGTGTCTGACCCACAGCCTGTCCTCGGTGCAGCTCATGCTAGGTTGGGTGCAGTTGCAAACTGGCATCACTCTCCTGAAATGACAACGCCTTCGGTTGCAAAGAAGAGGAAGTGAAGGGTCATGCAATGTGGAACAGCCTCGGCTGGGGCCCTGAGGCAAAATGTCTTGGAGTCAGAAGTCTGGATAAAAAAGCCAAAGAAGCCTTTGAACCCAGAGAAGAATTAAAAAGATTTACTGGGTCCAGAGAAAAGCCAAGCAGAGGCAACAAAAAGCCCCACACTGTCTTGGTCTCTTCAGCTCGCTGCTGTTCAATAGAGGAGAAATGAGTTACAATCAGCTGAGAAAGGATTTTTCTGAGTGTCTGAAAGGAAAAAAGTGGCCATTTTCTGACATGCAGTGTTTGGGTAAAGGCTGTCTGTACTGCAGATCCACAGAACCACCCGAATCCCGACTAAGGTTGCAGTGTTGGCTGTGCTAATGAATGCAACATAAACAGCTTTTCTGTTTCTCTTATGTCTTTCTTGAGTATCAGTAAAGTGCCTGTGATCCACACTTAAAAGATTCACATCTGAAATGCTTGCTTGTATGCAGGCTTTCTCTTTATTTATGTTAGCATTTAACTTCCACTTTTTTAATACTCTAGGTCTGCTTATCTGTAGGAGACACTTTAATAATCTGAAGTGAACAATACTGATATCTCAGGACGAAAGGAAATTCACGATGCCTATTCTGTTATTCCAAAGTAGGTTCTGAGACTGCATTTCTGCTAGTATAATCATTTATTTGTTGGAAGGACAGTATAATATAGGCTTCCATTTCTGTTTAAATATCAGTTGAAGATACAAAAAAGATTAATAAATACAGGCTTGCCACTAATTTATCAGCAAGTGTCATAAACAGAGCACAAAAAATAACAGAAGTTGCTCTGTCACTCTCAGTACCAGATCTCCCAGTAAAACTTCCAATAACTCCTTGGGAGTCTTTCCTTTGTTTTTTGTTCCTCCAGAAGATACAAGGCCTTATAATTTCTGTTGCACTTCTGTATCTGCCCAAACATTTTACTAGTGCACAAAGCCATTTGTGTGTCTCTTTCTTATCCTCTTGGGCTATTCCTCTTTTATAGCATGGGCAGAGGCCTGTTTTGGAAGAAATGCATGTCCACACATCTTCGTATATTCAAGGCCACATTTGTTTGCAGCAGTTTGCTGACATGCTGCATGGTCACATGCTTATTTCTTCATTTTTCAGCTTTATTTAATACATTTCTATAAGAATGAATATCTGTACCATGAACCTTCCTTTATCAAAGCATATATTTGTAGGCTGTGATATCTCTGAGTACACAGATACCTGATTAGGTAACGTGTTTGCATTCAGGCTATTTGTGTAGCTGTTGAGCAGCAAGAGTCACTGAAGCACCGTAACGAAGTGCCAAGTTTGCTGAAGTCTGAGAACCATTTATGGCTTCAGATAGCGATACTCTGCTTCCTGCTTGTGTGCAGAGCAGATAAATAAGTTACTGTAGTGTTCTCCATCACCAGTCACACAGAAATTATTTTGCCATTACACGGTTTTAGCAATAGGGTATATGCATCAGGACTGCCTTACTAACCTCAATGAGAATGACAAATGTGAATAACTTGAGTCTGATCCTCCTCTGCTTTTCCTCTAGTCTGTGTATGTAGACTTAGAAAAATAGACAGAAAATAATTCATACCCGCTCTGCACGTCACATGCATGCAGCAGGGGAAACGTGTGACTCTGGAAGCATGTCTGTCTTCACCTCTGTGACTGACACATTAACAAAAGCTATCTTTGAACAGCTTAAATTATTATTTATTCTTTGTTTTGCTTAAATTTTTTTCTTAAATCCTAAACCAGATTAAAGTGTTAAAATAGTTTTTGCTTTCTTCACTGAGGAAAATATTACCCTTCACTTTTTTTTTTTTACCAGTAACAAGAAACAGTGTAGGAAAAAAACTTCAGCAAGCTATTTTCTCTCATGCCACACTCCTCATGGACTTCCCTATTCCTACTCACTCCACCTCAAAAAAATAATTAGCTCTTAAAAAATGTATTTCATTTTGGCTGGGAGAAGATAAGAGCATGTTTTTAATTGAGGAAGTGTTATTAATATAAACTTTTCTAGGGAAATGTGCACAGGATAATATATAAAAATTAGAAAATTACTTTTTGTCTTTCTTCCCCCCAAAAAATGTCTGACTGAAAAGTTGTCAGCCAACTCCAATCTCAGCTCTATCTTCCTTGGAAAGCTGTCTCTTTCTGTTCTCATTCTGCTCTTGGATATACTCGATTATTTGGCTCTTTTTTTTTCCTCCAAAAGCAGCTTCCAAGTTTTTGCTACTTCATCTTCTATCTTAATTGTCTCTAAATTTGCGTCCAGAAAAAGTATGGATATTTTTCTTTCAATCAATATGTGTCTGCCAGCACGCAGTCTTGCCTTTGCTGGTCACACCATGTTTGTGCTCTTCCTTCCCTCTGACTCTCTGATTCTACTGCATCTCTTACAGCTGTCTTCACATGTACTGAAATTTCAAGGTTTCAGTGAAATGTGAGTCCTGCCTCACGTGTTCAGCCCCACCAGGTATCAGTTCAAAATCTCTATGCTAATCTGCACTACTTTAAAACCAGTGGCATGCTGATGGCTTTCTTAATGGCTTCAGCTTCACGTTGATTTATTTTCTGGAGTCTGAACTCCTCATCAATAACTAGAGGTTGAAGTTTATAGAAATGTTCTAATTTGTGAAAATCTTGTATTAGCAGGGCCCTGGGGAACCTTCAAACAACCCAGCAAACTGTGTGTTTCCTTCTATAAAATGCAATTGAACTGTAACTCTTTTCTCTTGTGCTGTCTCATTAACTTCAAAATACTGCTTCAGCCTCTGTATCTGTGTTGGCCAGGTCTCTCTGTAAACTGCTATCAAAACGCATTAGCTTCCCCACTCTTTTCTGACATAACTGTCAGCATAAATGAGCAAGTTAGGTTATTCAAACCACATGGCAAATGCTCCTCAGGTGGAAATGGCAGGCAAAGCCGCAGGTTGTATCACACCAAAACAAAATGTGTGTGGTAGGGCTCCCTCCCTCAAAGAAAACATGGCACAAGTCCTTATTTCTGCAGACAGCATACCTGGCACATTTGTGTTTCTACAGTAGCCATACACTGATGCTGTGACTAGCATTCGGGTTGGTTTCTTTGCTAATAATAGTCATCACTGAATAATAACACCTCTTCAGAGTAAGCAGAACAAATCTGAATGTTAGCTTTAAGCTATTTGGACCTGTGATATCTTGAAATTAATGAGCTGCTCACTAGCAATCCATTTGAAGACTGTCTATAAATGCCTTTTACTTTTGTACTCCCTATATAGAACTGCGTTTCAATTATCATCTTCCATTGTCTTCTGTTGTACCACGTAAGTATATTGTTACTTGAATCCTTTTTTTTTTCTTTAACAGAAAGCTGAATAAACACGCTGATAAACCTGCTTATAGGAAGTTCTAGCATATTCACAAGTCCAATTTAATTACGCTGTGGTGCAGAGGAGTAACCAAATGTTTCAGGCTACAGCCTGGAGGATACTGATGCTCCAAAGCAACACTGAAGTTAGGTAACCTACCACAATCCCAAATGCCCAAATAAAGTGCCAATCCCGTGGTGCATATAAATATGATTTACAGAAGCCAGGTCAGGATGAATGCTGTTGCTCATTTAGCCACCAGGAAATGCTGAAGAGATGGGTCATATTTAAATACTCCTGCTCACTTAGTTTTCTTTTCAGAGTACTTCTGCAGGCAGGGGATAGGCTCTGGGCAAGAAGGTATAAGGCAATCCTGTAGCACGACTTGCAATGAGTGCTTGAATACAGCTCTGAGACAGAGTCGAGGGGTACACCATGCTGTGGGTGACACAGGCTGCGAGCCTGTGCCTCTCCTGGGTGGTTATGCAGCTGCTAACCAAAGAAAACATAAGTTTTCTGGGTACATAGGATGGATCTGCACCTGATTGGCATAGGATGGATCTGCACCTGATTGGCAGGTCAAGGTCAAATGCAAGTAAATATATGTGAACATATGAGGCAAAGTAATGTTTATGTGAATTTTGGTGTTTGTTTGCACATAAACTGTGGAAGAGGCCATAAAATGACTGAAATGGCATACTTAAAGAAGTGTTAATAGAGCAACAGGGTATAGAAGGTACAGAATAAAGGGTAATAGGAAGCTTACAGAACTGGCATATGTTCACATTTTGTTTTTATTTTATAGCTAAGCAGAAGCAAGACATATTATTTCCTCTAAAGTATGGTTAGAAGTGACTGTAAAAACAGCATTAGACTGCCTGATGTTTGTATTTCATTTACTTCCAGGTATAAAATTTATTGTAACTTATAAATAGAAAAGACTCTCTCTGAACTATTAGCTCAGCAAGCACAAGCTGGTCTCTGAGAACTGGACACCCCCAAGTCTGATCTGGCCAGTAATAAAAGTTAGGTTGCATATCCCTAACCCCTGCTATGCTACAATTTGCATGCCAGTTTTGGATAAAGGTAGGCATTTAATGAATGACTTGTATACACAAATTTTGGGTCGTGCCAGTCAAGGAGACCATCAGCTATACAAATAAATAATGGTATGCAAATCTTCCTCATGCAGCAAAATGCCTTTTTGTCAGTAGTTTGTAGAATATAACAACAAAAGACAATCCTGCCTACTGTTTGCAGCAAATATCTGAGGAAGGCAGTGTGAAGTCATCTCTCATTTACTACCAGCACAAGGCTCAGCCTGCCCCTAGCATATAAGGCCCCATCCAGAGAAACCATACAGGGAGGAGTTTGCAGGAACTAGTTTATTATCATTATTGCATGATATTCTCTGCCAGATGGTGCACGTGAGGATGGATTCATGAAAACATAACAAGTAAATGAGGCTAATCTCCCCTACTCCCTCTGCAGTCATTCTGCAGATTGGTAGCCTCCTCCTTGTCCCAAACAAGTGTCAATATCTCCCCACCAGGAACCCTGGGGAAATCAGGGATGGCCCCTGAGGGCTCTGGCAGCAACACTGCCCATGGTGCCCATGGGGCAGGTGAGTCAGCTGGCCAGAAGCCCGGGGGCTTCCTCACCAGGCACTACCAGAGAGGTCTCTCACAGCTCCCTTACACCTCCACAACCCCCACTGATGAACAAAGAGGTGGCCCCAGGTAAAAGCACCTGGCTGGTTTGCATTGGTCCATGGGACAGATGGACGCTGTAACATTTGAGCTGGGTTTGCCTTTGAAAACATATCCATCACACTTGAAGATAATACATTCTCAAAGTTGCTTGAAAGAGTCAAGAGTCATTAAAATATGTAAATGGTAAAATTGTACGTGGATAATGGTCTGATTACCATTTCAGCGACAGATGTTCTAACACAGAACCAGATTTTCAAAGGAGATCCGGGTTAAATTTTCAAGTATTCAGCCCCACATCTGGAGTTGAATTTTCAGATGAGCTCACCTCTCACTGAGGCAGTAAGCGGGTAATTCTCTGTAAAGCCCTCAACATGTAGTTGCAAGCAACTTCTCTGAAAATCTGTCCCTGGATGTCTTTGCTGAACACTTCTGGAAAACCAGCTTGTCACATGTACGTGAGCCGCAAAGGCAGAGGACGCCCCCCACACCTTCTCCTGCAGGGTTTGGTACAGCAGAGTAGATTCCCTTGCCCTGCTAAAGGCATTCAGCAATGGCCTGCTGTAGCCCATGCTATACGTCAGTCTCCCTAGGATACCAGGTACAGTCAAAGAAAAGGGTAAAATGGTAAATGCCACCCTGAAAGCAAAGCAGGCTTCCAAACATTGCTGCAGTGCACATTAGTTGCCAGGTTCTGATCTTGATCGCAGCAGTTCAGTGCTGAAACTACTACCAAAGTCACAAGAAACTAAATGACTGGGAACTGGCTTCCTATATGCATGTGCATATTGTCCAAAATGAGACAGAACCTCCCAGGCAACCTCCATCTGTCTCCCTGAGAGGTTTCAAGCTGAAAAAGGAGCCTGTAATGAGTGCTAACTTCAGGAGGAGCATCACTGTCTGACTTGCACACCATGCAGCATTTTACACTTAAGATATTTCCATTCTGCTGAAGTTACTACAGAGGGAAAACAGCATTCCTTAGCTGAGCTACTGGTGAGCACTTCTGCAAAGAGGACTGTATCCCAAAATCTCACAGCGTGAAGCTACAACAGCTCAAACATATCTAAGAATAAACATTGTCACTGTGCTGCTGCAGCGGAGAGATGCTGCAAGGAAGGGCACAGAGAAGTGAGGGCAAAGCTGCTGGCAGCCAGAGCCCCCTGGGAAGGCCCAGTGCAGCCACCTGCACCATCAGCTCACATGGTGGAATTGGCACCTATAGAAAAAAGAATGTATATGCATTTCTGCTATTAAAAATAAGCATCTTTTATCAATGTATGTAAATTGCTGTAAGAGGGGGAAACATGTTCAAGTGTGGTGACTCATTTTTGCATTCACATCTAAGATTATACGACTAATAACGAATGTAAAGAAGCCGTTCCTGCAGATTTGGTTTATTATGAGTTCAGATTCTAGAGTGTACAAAACACTTTCATAATCACTTACTGTCTGATTTGGGTTTCCTTATTACTGGGAGGCAAAACTTTCCTGCTTTACTTGCTCACTGCCTTGTCTTGCACCAGTGACCTTCACAGTTCACTCATAATAATGCTAAACTGGTTTTATGGGGGCAGGCAATTCCCCTGCCCTTCAGCTGCTGAGGCTTTTTCTTTTTTTTCATTGTAATTTAAGTATCTCCCAGCAACGTATTTCTTCAAACCTGTGACTTTTTTTTAACTAACATTTATTTCAAAGTGATAGGTCAATGGGGAAAAAATGCATTTGGCAGGCACCCCACCAAAGCTCTCTGTATTTTGCCATCACCAGTCACTACTGGCTGCCTTCTTTTAAAAGTGAGGTACGTGTGTTTGTGTTTTCTACAAAAAAAATCAGCAAGCTTTATTATTGCAGGATTATGTCTGACCTTGCTTACCATTTGTGGAAGGTTTGTTAATCTCAAATTTCATGAATTTTTAGCACCTGGGATTGTCTATCAAGAATTCTCATGTTGGAAGGATTTCATTTTTAAAGTCTGCACTCAAGAGTTCTTTATTATGCTGTGACAGCAGAAGAAAATGTATTTTATAAATGCTGCCTACAACTAGTGGTGAGATACTTGGCAGTGTGGAGAGATGGCTAGTACCTGATGGCTAACATCTGCATAATGCTGATAGATACAGGAAAATGTGACATTATTAAGGGTCTTTATGACAAGCTGCTGGAGAAAGCAGGCAGAAAGTTGGCTCTCCTAGCTTAAGCTGATTCTTACACTTGGAGTTGATGACAGGGAAGTAGGACCTAATTAAGATGTGGGATGCAGGAGAGATTAGAAAGTTATTCCACAATCCAAATAAAGGTAGATAATTAGTGACACGGTGTCTAATTGCTGGAATTACATACAAATATCAATGGGAATCTTTCCTGCTTTCCAAAGTAAAGATAAACATTTCTTGTTTGGGTAACAATTGCAGGCTGACTTTTGTCACTCTTATTTTTGCATGTGAACAACTCTTTCTATTAAAGCAAAGCAAGAAGATGTATCTACCAGTTCTAAGCACGCTGAAGTTTATAATCATTGTTACCTGCTGCGAGGCCAGTCTCATGCTCTCCATCTAGCTACAGAAAAACGTCTGTCCCCAGAGTACATGGACCTCCTGCTTTGTTTGAAAGTTTTGCTATGTTAGTGCATTTCCCAGCATTGTGATGAAAGCAGGTAAATAAAAAGACACTGCGCATTGATTTCAGATTTTAGCCTTAGTAATCATTAATGCCTTGATGACTGTGTACTGATTTTTTATCTCGACTAGCAGCACTTTTTTCCTATGGTCTTTCCTATCTGGATTCACAGAATTCATTCAACTTTATTTAGCCATCCATTAGGAAGCCCGGACAAATGTTGCTGTTTCATTTTATAGATGTTTCCGAAGATTGAACATGCAAAATATCTATAATATATGTTGCTTCTAAAGTAGAAACCTCCATACCTCAGCTAAAACAACTCTGCCAGGAGCCTGACAAGCATCGGTCACTTGTGAATCCATGCAACGAAGACTCGGCGTGGTTAACGAGCCCCTGGAAATGCGCTGTTTGTCGCTGGGGCTGCTGTCAAACTGTGCCATGCTTTTCCACTTTGTCCAAGGAGTTTGAGAAAAATTTGATCATTCTGTGTCAGGCAGTATCAGACAAAACTCATTCAAAATGACAGTAATCTGAGGCGACACTGTTTGATCAGAAAGATACTTTCTTCCAAATATCTGTTTAGGTGGAGAGGGTGTACCAGATGTCACAGAGTAATCAATTGCTTCCCATTGGGGTGGTACGTGAGACAACCAGTGGCTCTGGCAGAGTGCAGATGATGGCTCTGCTTCTGCATCTGGGGCATCTCCATCTGGAAGTGCTCAGCACTGATGTGCAGGAGGTGATCCCATAGGAAATCACGTCTTTTCCTACCCATGAGAAGACCACAAAGTCACCACATGTATGATCTCAGTTATCAGCATCTGCTTGCATTTTCCTCAGCTGCTGATGTTATACTTCACAGAGCTCTGGAAATGAGATTAATCTACTGGGAATGTCAGAATGAGGGAAAAACCTGGGGTCCCACTGCGGCACGTTTCATACAGCTTTTGCAACATCAGATGTGTGAATTTACACACAGGCCACCCTCATCACATGGGGATACCACCATACTAGAAACAAGCCCCAGGGCAAAGGCAGTGTCTTTAGTTCAGAGAGAAGGGGAGCCAGCCTGGCCATGCCAAAGGTTCACTGGTGCTGTCAGTGACATTTTTATCTTAGTTCTTTTATCAGAGTTCTTTTTATCTTAGTTCTCTTATCTGAGGCCTATCACTAAGAGACAAATAGCAGAGGGTTGTCCTGTCCTGGCAGAGCAGTCCTGAGATGGTGAGCACTGAGGTGGGTGGGACAGAAGACCTCTCTTTTCCTGGTCCTTGTTCTGTTCCCAAGGTGGTGTGCTGTGTGTCTCTCTTCCTCTCCTGCCTATGTTCTCCAGTCATAAAGTATGGATAGGGCCTATTTAGCTCTTAGTCATGTTGTGAACATTATTTTACGAGCTGTTAGAGGGCTTTGAAAACTGAGATATTCGTTGAATTACTGTTTTAATGCTGTGCTGGAGATCAACGACATTGGTGAACTGACTTGCCTTGTCGTTAAGTCATATGTCTGACCAGCACACCACTCAGAACACGACTTGAAGAGCTGTGAGCTCTCCTCTTTTTCATGCCATCACCAGAGCAAGAGGCTTACCCATATTTGCTGAATCATCTGCTGAGTACTATTTCCAGTGAAAATAACTGCTCATGAGGCCACACCTCACACTTCTAGCAAAATAAGTAGTTAACCATTGTCTTAACTGAGCAGTAACTTCATTAACTCCCTACATGCCAATCAACTGAGGGTTTTACAAGCTGACCAGAAACTAAGGCTACCCAAAATGCAGTGCAGGCCTCTCCAGCTGCTCCTGAGTGCTTATTGAGTAAATTTCCCACTGTTAGTATCCACACTGTGCCAGCTTTAAAGCCTTATTCTCATCTGTTTCAACTAGCTTCCTAAGCTAGCCCACCTGTGCCCCTCCTCACCCACCACCTCACCAGCTGTCCAACAGCAGTTCAGCCAAACCTTTGGGACTCAGTGGTTTGCGGTCTTAGAGCTGACCAACATAGAATTGTTAGGCTTGTTTGCTTGTCTTCTCAGAACACCATGGGCTGAGTGGGCATAACAGCTTCTCTGCCACAAGAGCTGGGTTTTCAGGTCAGGAGTGAGGCACATTGCCAGGATAACACACCAAAGAGAAAATAATTAATAAGAGAAAGTGCTATAGGGGAATGCTTTGAAAGTCCAGCTAAATCCCAACATTCGAGTGTCCCTCCTGCAAAACCTTCAGTAGGTGGTGTGTAATCTGCTGAAGCTTGCACAGTGTTGAGAAGCAAGTTTCAGTTTCTCAGACTGCTCATCCAGAGGTCCACACAGGGGCCCAAACCAATGGTATACAATTTCTGATGCTTAAAATATGGTACTGTCTTTTATTTTTTTTTCCCCCGACAGACTTAAGAGCCTGAGAAACTACCTTACATATAATATAAGAGTCTTGGATCTGTAGTAAGTCATCAACTGCAAAGAGAAAATATTTGATAACTCCATCCTGTTGAGTAATCAACATCTCACCCTTGGACTACATCATAACATTTGCAGTATGCCTTTGCAAAACATACTCTGCAAAAGGATCCCTGACTCCTTGGACTTGCTATCTGTATATTGCTTTTATCTCTCCTGTGGGTGAGATCTGACAATCTTTCACACCCCAAGAGATATAGCAGGACTTTTTTGAAGCAAACTGGAAAGTCAGGCGTTCTCTACCAGAGAAATTATGTTGGTATTTTTTCAGTTGGTGTTTTTTTTAAAAAAAGCAGCTATCTCTTAAGAACATATAATAAAATGTGACGTGCACACAAACTGTAAATAATGGAAATAATTGCTAGTACTAGAAGATCCAGTCCAAGGTTGGTCTCAGTTCCTGGTATAGCTGCAAACTTTCTGCACACCTTTGAGCAAACCAATTAATCTTTCCTATATCTCATTTCCTGTTCAGTGTAATGAGCAGAATAGCTCGACAGAGCCCCCGCATACTTACTTGTTGCCCTAAGGAAGAGTTCAGTGGGACTGAAGTAAATGGCCTGCAGTGATTTAATATATGCCCAGCCCCATGGGCTTTACATGATTTTTAGAAAGAGAAAGGATTTCCAGCCACCTTGTCATTTGGCTGTTACCCATTTAAAAACAAAGAGCCCAGAAAGGGCTCAAGTTAAAGTGACTTAGTAACATTTCTTTTCACAGTCAGGTATCGGTGTCTTTTAACACCATTACTGTCCAGAGGAGCAAAGGAGCACCTCAGAAGCCAGGATTTACGTGAGGACCAGAGACCACAGCTGCTCCCATAGCAATCAGATTTGTGCTTCTTGTCCTATCAGTTAACACTGGTAGCCATGCAGCACTGACACTTAGAAGCAGCACTTGTTTGCCATCCGCTGTTATTACATCTAGCCTCCCATAATTAAAGTGCAGGGGCTCCTTCCTCCACTTCCCCACCCACTTCTAGGAAGCATATGAAAATCTTTGTGTCTCTATGAGGAGATACGATAATGGCTTGGGGTTGTGATTTTCTGCAGACTATCTCCTGCTGAGCTGGTGATCTTGTCACCAGTATAGAAAAAGAGACTTATTTTTAAGAAGGAAAAATGGATCTCTGCAATTATGAGGGACTCACCTCTCTGTGCTTCTCTGGTACCTTCATGATCGTGACAGTGGCTACCTAGCAACCATGCCTTTCAACTCAAGTCAGCTTTATTTATATATATTTGTATTTCTACTAGTGTGGGGGAAAGGTAGCCATAAAAATAGTAATTTCCTTGGACACGGCAAGCTAAAGCATAGTTTTTCAGAGAATTTCAAACAATATTTTAGCAGCAGCTTGAAGAAACAGCAGTGTCTTGTTTGTTGGCATGGCAGGTGTATCTGTTTAAGCTCACTATTTAGACGTGTTTCTTCCCAGGTTAGGGTGTGCAAAAAGTACCTACTGTAAGAAGTGGAAAAAAAACAACAAAACAAAACACTCCCAAACCTGTTAAAAGCAAGACCTTACAGTTCTACAGGAGTAAGTCTTCTTAATAATGCATAGTAGCAATTAACCCCCACCAGCGGGTGGTTTCTGGGCTTACCTAAACATAACTATTACTTAAGCTTTAAATTTATGTATTTAATGCCAGTTACTTTTTGTCCAGAAGAAAGGGTGGAGTTAAGCGTACTTGAGATTTGTAGACAGAGGCAATCTAAGGCAATAAATTACTTCTTTTGCCTTCCTCCTCTCTGAAGGCAGAACTAGTTTAACTTATAAAGCCATGTAATTGTTCTGGTTGTATTTTAGATTGCCACCCTCCCGCCTCATCATCTACAAGAAAATACAAACTTAAAGCAGAAGCTGTAAATCACTGCACAGAGCTTACCTAACTCATCCCTCTCGCAGCTGACAATAAGCAAAACCTAGTAAATATAGTTCCTGCCCATTTTCACATGGCAACAGTTTTGTCAATTCATGGGACGAGACACCCTTCCAAAAACGTTTAAATATGGCTCTGTATTCCTTCCTGTCACCCTTCTGCTCCAAGCTGAAGCCTTGTCACAGCACTTCTCTCCCTGGCTTCGTTCCAGCCTTCAGGCTTGTGTATTAGCTTTTTACCCATTTCAGTGATTCTTATTTAGTATTATCCCACTAACTCATTTTTTTGG
Source organism: Chloroceryle aenea (assembly GCA_013399075.1). Classification (NCBI taxonomy): domain Eukaryota; kingdom Metazoa; phylum Chordata; class Aves; order Coraciiformes; family Cerylidae; genus Chloroceryle; species Chloroceryle aenea. Next base: position 61,081 of record VWZY01006658.1, on the reverse strand, counting down.
AATACTAATAGATTAACCTTCACAAAACTTCCATGAAGTAGCAAACTGCTACTAGTTCAATTTAACACGTGAGAAAAAAGGCACTATATTTAGTATTATAGAGTATGGGGTAAATTTCCTCATTTTGCTGAACTTAGGTACTGAATAAAAGGACTTTGTACAAGCAGACGGTATTTGGCCAACTGTTAGAAAGACTGAAACAGAAACAGACCCTAAGCGAATCAAAGGAAGGAAGGGGAAATTGCTTCCTTAAAAGCAGACATGGTAATAAACTAGAACAAAAATAGGGAGTATGGCAGAATAAAATGAAGAGCCAGTATTTCTGAATATCTGTCTAGTCATCCTGGATGTTAGAGGTACGAGTTCAACTTCAGGCTCCTACATGAGCTTAATGGTCCTGTAACAGGTTCACAGTTAACAAAAAAGTACAAAAAGGGACAAAGTGAAATGTATCCCCATACTGAGTGCTTAGACCCTTGAGATGCTCCAAGTAGGATCCAAAACAGGTGTCACATTGGGTAGTAACAAAAAAGAAACTGAGATGTGAGAGGAGGGCCAATGTCTCCCAGGGTCTCAGTTATCTCAAGTAAGGCTTTAAGGAGTCATTTCTATTCACCTGAGGTCCACAGACCAGTAGACATGTGGGCTTGGGTAACTTTTTTCCTCCATTTCACATTGTTTGAAGGACTATATACAACTTTAAAATACAGATCAGATCTCAGAACTTCACCATAATACCTTGGTCATGTAGTATCGATTCCTGTCTGTCTGCACTATCCAGATGGATTACACTGGAAATCATTGTGTTACAAGTGAGTCACCCAAAATCTCCTGTGGTCCTGCCTGCTTGAGGCAGACTGAAGGATGAACTCCTATCAAAAGGAGCTGAACCCACAGGTCTCAACAGCTGGGTGCCTGCTTACAGAGCACAAAGAGAGCACCAGCAGCAATTTAAAACACAGCAGCTAGAGTTGGTTTCTTTGTGAGGTGCCCATTCCTTGACATTTGAGACGTACTCTGAGTAAGTATCAAATTCCAATTGAGCATTGAAAAAAAGGTGGATTTTTTTTTTTGACAGAATGATTCACAGTTCATTTGAATCCTGCTGTAGGCACTGGGTCAAGACGTATCTTTGACAACTGATCTTATTGTGCCAAACATGGCACTGCTTCAAGCCTGCAGAGGACCGTGAAGTTGCATCACAAACTGCATCACCCTATCTTAAACAGGTTCTGCAAAGGAAAGCAATTGCCACCCTTGCTGCTTTCATTAGATCTGATAGCAAACATGTCAGATGGAAAAAGGCAGAGAAGCTCTGAGGCTTCTGAGGCAAGTTCAAGTTGAACATGGGTTGTATTCAAGGTCTGGAAAATGAGGATAATACCATTTCCCTAACTCATGGGAGAGCTAAAGTTTGCAAAGCGTTCTGCAGATGTCAGAATTATAATGATCATTAATTAGAAAATGAACATTCCACATAGGCTTTGATTCTAGGCAGATTTCATCCTCTACCCTTTCTATTACAACTGTTGAACTGCAGTTCCATTTATCTTCACCGTCTGCAGTTTTGAAGTAATGGGAAAAGTTCACAGTGAAGGCTTTGAGGTGTCTTCCTGTTATCAAGGGTTCCTATTAAATACATTAAATTGATTTAAGCCTATTAGTTTATCAAAAGAGCATAATCCTATCCTTTAGCTTTCAAGGGAAAACAGTAACTATCTCCGTTAATTACTGTTTCCTTGCTGGTACCCCAGAGCAAGCAAGCGTTCTGTGGTCCAAACGGGCAATGACTGGGAATGAATGTGCACATATTGGTCCTACTAACTCATAAGGTTAATTGGAAAAACTGTGGACTGTAAAATAACAGAATTTTCTTCACAAATGAACATGAATCTTCCAGCTCACAGAAAACATGTGTGTTTTACTTGGTGCTCAAATAAAAAACAAGTTACAAAATATCCCTAAATGACAGAAACATGTAACCTGAGTTGCCAGATAAATGCACTGAATGCAGACAAATCCAGTTCTGACAAGACGTCAGCCATTTACTACCACAGGTGTAACGTAAAGTGCACAGGGAACAAAGAGGCTCAGATGTCCACAGATCCCTCTTGGCCTCATCACAGGCAGCTTGAGGGCCCTTCTTTTGAAGATCTCTGTCATTTCACGGACAGCTCCTCCGCATCCCACCAGCCCCATGATGCTGTTGCAAGGTGACAGTAAGCGTACAGTGGGAGTGCAGAGTGTGAGTATGTTGTGGCCACGCTGCCCACGAAGGAGAAAGGAGCTACTGTTTCCTCCCTGACTGCACAGTCCCCACACACCTCTCCCCAGGTGGATGGAGGAAATGTGTCCTGTCCCAGGGTGGGAGAGATGAGCAAGATCAAAGGAATGGCAATGACTACGCAAAGCACGTTGGGTGCAGGGAGAGGCTGGTGGGGTGAGGGGAAACCACGCATTACACCTCACGCAGGTTTGAGCCCAAGCTGGAGAGCGCAGTGAAGCAGAAATCTTTTTGAAATATATTTCATTAAATTTACCCAGATTCTTAAGAGATTTCTAATAAAATAGTCCTGTCAACTTCAGTGAATCTTTGATTTATACTGACTGGGGATTTATCCTTCTGCTGGGGTATTTCTAAAGTACCTATAATTTTGTTATACTAGCAAGTCAGAATTATTCTGATATATGTATTATTGGTTATTATGGACTGTCATCAAACCTTCAGTCAGCTGGCCATGATTCATGAAAGAAAATCACTTCTAATTAAACATTCATCTAATTACTCTTGCCAGAAACAAATGAAATATGCAACCAATATGTTCCATAACAGCTTCAGAAGAGTACCACTAGGATTTGTGAAGCCAGATGATTGAATGCACAGGGAAGCTTTTCAGCACATTTCATGAGAAAAAAGATCCATCCCTACCTTTTAACTGTCTTCTGAACATTTCAAGCAGTATTTAATGTCAGAGTCGATTTTGGAGCAAGGCACATTAATGACTACAGTAATTGCTCTTTGGGAGAACAGATTTGAGTGACAACACTTTCCCTAACCTCCAGGGTCTTACTTTCCTATGAACAGCTTAACATTTAAACAAACTGATTTTCAATATTTTACACAAAAAAAAAAGAAAAAAAAAAGAAAAAACCTCCCTGCAGAGGCTAATGTATCTATTTTTCTGTATGTAATTAAAAAGAAAAGATCTAGCATAACATTTCTCTTTGGTGTGTCACTGTCTTGCTAGACTGTTTCATGCTTGTATATGCATCAGAGTAGTGGGATGTTGACCCCTACAGAATGACTTCAAAATGCCTAGAGCTGATCGTCCCCTCATGTCTGAGAGTATAAATCTAATTACTGAGTGCCTGGAATAGTTGTGCGAGTCCTGCAAATTTCTTTCTTGCCCTAACTTATCTCAGTTTAGAAAGTCTTGAATATGTGGTAACTTAAGATTTTCTTCCCAATGCATGGGCGTACATGGTGCAAATTGCTTGTACACATTTGATTAAAATCTCTTCAACTTCCCTGGTATTAAAAGCCAGTCTAACCAAAGGGAGAAACAGTAATGAGGTTTAGCAATATTTGCCTCATCAAAAGGGCAAATGTATAAGGTGAGCGTGTGTTTCCACTTCAAATTCACCCCAAAATTCTGGCCTTTACATTTTTTATTTTTTTTAACCAGGTAACTCAACAGCCATTAACACATGGGTTGCCAAAAGATTTATTGTGCCTTCAGAAAAACTACAGCAATGCCATGAAATTCTCTCTAGCTGTTCACAAATATAATAATTTCTGTTAAGAAATCATCTTCTCAATCAGGGAAATGTAACATAGATTATAGGAAAATGAGGGGCAATTTGGGGGGGTAATGCCATTCAAATATGTGGCAAAAGCCTGGAGAAGCAAGTTGCTTCTGATACCATCACATCTGTGGGTTATCAAGTTCTGGCATGCTACTTCACTGTAATTATTTATTAAAAGACCTAAAATGAATGTTTAAAAAGGATTTTGCAGAGCCATTGGAATTTGGGTTTGTTTCTGAATCCTGCCACAGCTTTTATGTGCACAAAATTTGACTGCACTGGTTGAAGCAGGTAGGTACTGGCCTCCCTTTGAAATCAAGGCTTGCAGATGTTCCTTATGAAATTTGTGGGAAATAGACATCTAAGAAACTTCAACAATCTAGTCTCTGTGCTCTCTAGAATAAGTTCCACTTAGAAGCAAACAGTGTAACACCTGATACGATTTGGGAGTTCAGTGTAAATTGATTCTATTTTTGAGATTTCCCAAGATCAGCTTGGCTTTTCATAAATATCTTAATGTTCCAAGGACGACTTTCAGTAAACATAAAATATTTCAGTTTTCCATTGAAAGAGTTATATTTTGAATTCATAGATCTGACTGTTTAATCATATTTTGATTCCAAACACAATTTGTTCCATACTTGCCAGAAATGGGTAATTCAAGAAGACAAGTGATAAGTGTTGAAAACAATTACTGGAGTCAAGATATTGAATAGATGCAGACACTGCTGTTGTTTTAGACATGGCAAATATCTGTTCTCTGTGGTTCATGACAATTGTGCTAAGATGTGGAACAAAAACCACTCCCCTCTCCAAGAGGCACATGTGCATCACCTGAAGCTGGCAGTCACGGTACAGTCAGGACTTTACTACTAAATCTCTAAGCTGTAGGAATATTTTGTGACTCTTGAATCTCACCATCAAAGTTTCCTCTTTCTCATTCTGAAAACACAGTCAATTCAGCTTTATTTTTCAGTTATCATAACCAGAGATTACTGCTGACCTTAATCCACAAATCATGTCTGTGTTACCACATTGACCAGATTAGTCATCAAATAGTCAGATCCGTAGTCATCTTTCTCTCTTGGTTTCCTTACTATCATTTTATTAGCTGCAAATTCCTGCAAAACCACACAGACTTCCTTTTCAAACCTGACTACCACTGCTCCCATAAGATGGAGGAGTACTTTGGCAAGCTCTGACCACAGGAGGATGGCAATTAAGAAACTGCCACTATGGCTGCATCCTTCCGTGGTTGCCAGCAGGCACCAGTGAAGTATTACGGCACCTCACGCAGCACCCTAAAGTGTGAAAGCAGAGGAAGCATCAGGGCAGTAAAGAAGCAGCAGGCAGATGTCCAGGGAGGCTGGAGATGCAGCATCCCTGGAAGGCTGCCCTGCACGATCGCTCGCACGGCCAAAGTGCCTGCTTTGCTTCTCCTGTGGCCTCCTGCAGCTACCAGCAGTGCAGAGCATGTTTTCCCATGGGAGATTTCTGCTTTCACTTCTGCTGCAGCTTTTTAGCATCGAACTTGCAACTCCTCACAGAGGGAATGCAGTGATCTGTCCTCCCCTTGCGCCACTGGCAGTGATGCCTGCCATCCACATCCCTCTAGCTCAGCAACAGAGCCAGCCCTGACCTCAGATCCCTGGGGAACAGGGCTGCCTCTATGGGTGCCGAGACTTGTGGAATGAGCAAATTTAAAGCCATGCCCTGTGCTTAGTGTTTCCAACTAGCTAGTACTAGACAGGTCTCTGCTTATCTGTGAGGAGGTTTTTAACAAGCCCTTTCAGTGTGACTCTGTGCTGTTTGAAGGGTCCAAACTCTTAACTTCAGATTTTTGCTTCTATTCTGGGGACCAGTTGGCTAAATATTCACTTTGCAGCATGTAAACATATGGGCTCCTACATTCTTTTAACACATGTAGCTTAGAGTCCACTGAGCAATAAGACTTCCTTGTGCTAACTGTTCATTTTACATTGTTTTTAATACTGTAAAGTAAGGATTTAAATTTGTTTGCATACAGCAAGCAAATTATTTTTATGCTGTGTTGCCAGAGTAAAATTTTGCTGCATGCAGATTTCCTCTTCTTTTCTAAGAAGTTATCTAAAAATAAACGCTGTACACCTGCCTCATCTTGGTACACCATCCAGAAGCTCTAAAACTAAACATGCGTGTAGCACTGTGCTAAAAGATTCAGTGAAGCCTAGAGAGGGAGCTTCACATGCACTGCCTTTGCGACAGTCTTGTGTGCTTCCCACATCAGAGAGCTCAGACTGCCTTAGCCCAAGCTTGCCCCAGAAAACACCTTTGGTGAAACATCCTTTAACTTTTGGTCTGCCCTGAAGTTGTCAGGCAGTTGGACTAGATGACTGTTGCAGGACCCTACCAACTGAAATTATTCTATTGAAACAAAAAGTCCATTCCCTTGCTCTTTCCTTCATAGAGGTTTGCCCAATGTTTGCACGCAGTTTACGTCAGCCTGCATTCCCACAGCCACGTGCCGGCAGACACAGCCGTGCAAGGTCGAGCACAAGGCAAACCAAGGTCAGGAGCACGCTCCAGCAGCGGGAAGGTCCCACACCTCACAGAATCAATCATTACGGTTGGAAAAGACCTCCAGGATCAGAGTCCAACTGTCTACTAAACATTATCTTGACCACTAAACCAT